>CAUYSK010038060.1:0-68171 GCA_963575035.1 Avahi laniger | reverse complement strand
AGAGTGAGTGCCGTGGCGTCAGCTTAGCTCACAGCAACCTCAGACTCCTGGGCTCAAGCGATCCTGCTGCCTCAGCCTCCCAAGTAGCTGGGACTACAGGCATGCGCCACCATGCCCGGCTAATTTTTTCTATATATTTTTAGCTGTCAAATTAATTTCTTTCTATTTTTGGTAGAGACAGGATCTCGCTCTTGTTCAGGCTGGTCTCGAACTCCTGAGCTCAAACAATCCGCCTGCCTCGGCCTCCCAGAGTGCTAGGATTACAGGCGTGAGCCACCGCTCCCGGCCTAGAAGAGATTTTCTTAAATGCCTGAAACCGGTATATCTTCCAGCCTTTGCTGAGGGGCTGTGTGCGAATGTTGGCACATGCCTTCAATGCTCAGGCCAGCAGTTTACAACTAGGTTTTACTTTCTTCTTGTACAGAGCCTCAAGGTTTTCCATGAGAGTCTAGGTGAGAGTCTAGAGCCTTCACAGATTTTTTCTGAGTATGTGCACAGCTCTGTATGTGTGTCTGGCCTTCTAGATTACCAGGAAGATGTTGTAACTTTTCAGAGCTCCCTTGGATTTCTCATTTCCCAGATTTTCTTTCAATTTTTTTGGTCAGCCCCAATTGTTTTTGCTGCCTCAGCATAGCTGTGCTGTTTAACTATTGCCATTGATTTTTTTCCATGAATGCTCCTGGGAATAAGGTTGTTTGCACTAAGTGAGCTCTGAGTCAGGTCTGGTCTTTTGAGTGGGGTGTTCTGGGGAACTGAAAGATCAAATAATGACAGTTTTCTGAGAATGGGGCTTTGAAAGGGCTCCAGCCCCATTCTGACCCCTCCAGTGGCTGCTAGGCTGTGTGGTGGTAGGCTGTGTTGGCTTTTAAGGCCACTGTGTAGCTGGGGAGAGGAGGTGGGATTAGGGCAAGTTAAAACAACAAATTCTGTTGTTCTTACCAATATTCACCCATTGTCCTTGAATAAATACCCCCAGGTTGTTGCAAGCTTTTGGTTAATTTTTAGAGTTCAGAAAATGTTTATTTTGAGAATTTTCACAAGTGTTCTTGTTGCTTTTATGGAGGGGAGTATTTTGAGGACCTCTGCAGTTACTGATGACATCAGCACCTTTAATGATTCTTAACCTTCAAGTTTAGATGAGTGGATTTTGTTGAAATTTGGGAAAGAGACTAAAGACTAAGATGTTTTCTAAGTTTTTTTTAAAAAATATGTTCTTTCTAATTATTTCTAAAATACAAAAAATTTTAACTCAGTACAGTACTTAAGAACACCAGTATTGCAATAGATGGTCAGTGATTGCTTTCTATAAAAGTTGCATATTTTTGATTATTTTGGAAATTTTTTTCCACATAGGTGAAGAACCTTGAAAAATATGAAAGAATTTAATTTTCTAACATGCATTAATATAGCAAGTGGTTAAAATGGAGAGCTTTTGAATTAGGCAGTTTTAAGTTTATATTCCAACTAGCTGTGATTTGGGACATTCACCTCACATCTGTGGGCCTCCATTTTCTTATCTGTAAAATAGAGATTAATAATATTTCTTAAGATTTTCGTGAAGATTAAATGTAATGCTTTTAATGAACTATTGTGCCTGGTACATAGTAAATAATTTGCAAATAATTTGCAAATTATAGCTGGAGTTATTAGATGTTACTGACTTAACATCTTAAATCATAATGATTTTGCTGTGAACTATTTTGAAAACAATGATGACAGCTTGTCATAGGTTCTGTATTCTTTTATTTTATGACCAGTGGCGCATATCTGACAAATAGCTCACTCCATTTATCAGTGTATTTCTGGTCTTAATACTGTCTTCTCTGTGAGGTTTTAACAGTCCCAAGAATCTACTTCTAGTCAGTACCAAATACATAGACTACTTTTTCTTTTTCAGTTTCCAATTTCCTCTTTCTTTACCAGTTCAAGTTACCAGGCTCATACCTTGGAATAACTCTTTTGATCAGTCTTTGAATTGCAAATTCTCATGGACCAGAACCATTCCCATTTATCCCCTTCTTGCTATTTGTACTGACTAACTTAGTTCATGGCCCCTATCTCCTAGATGAACTAAGTGGTTCTTAGATTTTTCTACCTCCTTTCCCCCCTCTCTCTCCAGGGTATTGATTTTTACACTGATGTTAGTTGAATTTTCCTAAAATATAGCTAGACTGCAACCAAATAACATCACATGCTGTTCCCTAAAACATCTTTGATCTTTTATTATCTTACTCCATTAACTCCTCCTAGGAATAGTTCCCACTCCCAGAGTGCTTCTAAACTCACCTCAAATAGGAAGTCTTTCTTGATTTTTCCACATGTGCCCCAGCCCTTCATACCATGTAGAAATTATTTATTTTCTCTCTGAACTCTGTTTTAAAACATTTCTTTCTACCTTTTTCTTTTTCCTTCTTTCTTTCTTTTTTTTGGGGGGGGAGGGAAGACAGAGACTCCCTCTGTCACCCCAGGTAGAATATAGTGGTATTATGGTAGCTCATTCAAACTCCTGGGCTCAAGTGATCCTCCTGCCTCAGCCTCCTAAGTAGCTGGGACTACAGGTGCATGCCGCGATTCCTGGCTAATTTTTCCATTTTTAATAGAGACAGGGTATTGCTCTTGCTAAAGCTGGTCTCGAACTCCTAGCTCAAGTGATCCTCCTGCCTCAGCCTCCCAGAGTGCTAGGATTACAGGCACGAGCCACTTGTTCCTGGCCCATCTACCTTTTTTTAATGACAAATGTAACTTTGAAAAATTAGAGCACAGAAGCTGGAAGAATCATCCATTTTAACCCCCTAATTTTGGGAATAAGACAACTTGAACAAAATTGACTTGCACAATATTCAACTGGATGTTTGATAGCAGAGCCAGGAGTAGAACTTGGGTCTTAGATCTTCAGCCTAGTTCTTTTTTTATACTAAGCATTGTAATATAAATCAGACATCTAAGCTATTTTTTAAATATTTCACCATGGTTCTATTGAACTGTATGTGGTTTCTCTGTAAACAATAAACTATGAATTCCTCAAGGACAAGGATTGTTTCATTTCTCTCTGTATCTTTATAGGTGATTGTCAGAGACTATTTCCTGCTATAATGAGTGAATGAATAATAACAGTTTGCTTTAGTATTAACATTCTAAATGTGAACCTTGAATCATATTCCCTATTTACACCTTTTAAAAGAAATAGATAAATCGAGGCCTGTAGGGGGCAGCCCAACACAGCAAGTTTTGATTGCCCTTAGTAAATAAGATATCTGCTGTCCTCTGAGATCTTCTTAGACTTAAATTGCTTCCTATGTGTATTTTTGAAAACTGAAAACAACTATTAATTATAAGCTTATTTGACAGGTATATTTTTAAACAATTGTCATGTATAGAAATGGGAAGTTTTTGTGGGTTTTTTTTTGTGTGTGTGCACACTTGATGGCCTTGAAAGGGAACAGGAACTGTTTGATGCAGATAATTTACCATTTTGATGAGAGCAAAGATTATTTATTAGAACTTTTTAAAATTTTTCTTTATTAATTTCAAAATAACACAGGTAATCTGATGGCAAATGTTGTTCCTAATTTATAACTAGAGAAATTAAAATATGCAGAGTTAATGGTGTTATCCTAAACTACTAAAGTCATTAAATGAAATAAACATTTCCTCATTACCAATTTGTTTTACTAAGCTAGGCCAGTGTTGCATTTGGTGTTTTTAATATTAAAAAATATTAGGGTAACTTATAGATGAATAATAACAATAGCATTAACACTTATTAAATACTTTATTGAGTGCCGGATACTGCTTCCTGCCATCAGCCCATTCTCTTCTACTAGAGAAAATACGTGGACAGAACGTAAAAATGTAGTAAAAAAATGTAGTATCTTCCCTTTAGTGTGAAGAGCTTGAAACAGCTAAAATCGTGGGGCATTTTTCTCTTTTATTTACATAAAGTTCTTTTTCTCTAATTATCAATAAGGAAATTTTTAGTGATCACATTAAGAATGAACTCTCAAATTGAGAAATAAAATAAACTTCATTCTCCATGCTTATGCATATAGTAATATGGGGTAATTTTAGAAGCCAAAATAGTTAACACCTCATTTTAAAAGATTGTGAATGAGTTAGTTTTAATTATTTCACTAAAAAGGGTCTTTAAGCTATCTATGATAAGAAATTCTTGTTTACAATAAGATACTTAGTATTTTGATTATGCTAGTCTAGTCTAACACATGTAAAAATTAACCTTACTGTCTTAATTGTTTTTCTCATTCTCACCTTTTGATAATTTTACTTCTACTTAATAGCTCTTTGAGAATATGAGTAGATACAGTAAAAATACATTAGACTTCCATTGGTCAGTTTTGAAGTTTGGTAAAAGCTTGTGTTGAATGCAAGATGACTTAAAATGTTATAACTGTTGAAAATAGAGCTATTCTATAGCTTTTTGATAATATTTATATGACAAAATAAGATCTCAATGTATAACTTTTAGAAGAAAATATTTTAAAATTAAGGTTACTCCCTGGTTTGTTTAGTTTTTGAAGCACCTCAGATTACAGTTACTGTTACAGAGTTTCTTAGAAGAATTGTCACTCTGGTAGTATGTGCTGGAGGTAACCTGTACCTTAGGACAGTTAGTCAAGAGTCTTGTTGCTACTTTAATTATTGACTTCTGTCCTTTCATTTTTCACTGACTGAGATGGGTTTCTCAATTTACTGCTGGCCTAAAACAGTCCTGGCAGTTAAAAACCTAAGCTTAGTCTCTGTCCAAAGAATGTTCATGCCTTCAAATTTACTACTCAAAAAAATCTCTAAGGCCGAGCGCGGTGGCTCACGCCTGTAATCCTAGCACCATCTGGGAGGCCGAGGCAGGCGGATTGTTTGAGCTCAGGAGTTCAAAATCATCCTGAGCAAGAGCGAGACCCTGTCTCCACTAAAAATACAAAGAAATTAATCGGACAACTAAAAATATATAGAAAAAATTAGCCGGGCAAGGTGGCGCATGCCCGTAGTCCCAGCTACTCAGGAGGTTGAAGCAGAAAGGATCGCTTGAGCCGGGTGTTTGAGGTTGCTTTGAGCTAGCATTACGCCACAGCACTCTAGCCCAGGCAACAGAGTGAGAATCTGTCTCAAAAAAAAAAAAAAAAAAAATCTCTGAGACCCAAATTGGTTTCTTTGTATCACTGTCACATTTTTCTTTCAGCCCCTTTTCTTTCCATCACAGAGAATGCCAACATCCAGAATGCCCCTTGGGGTGATTGTTAAGTATACTGACAATTTCATGCTGTAAGAACAATCTGCTTAATCACTTACCTATTCCAATAGTGAAAACTACCTTCTCATTTTTTTTCTGTTCTTCTCATAAGTGATTTTCATATAACATGCCAGAACACACAACACCTGTCTGTTAAGAACAGAATTACTAGGCTTTGATACTTAGTAGTGGTTTCTTCTTTGGGTAAATATGAGAGTTGCTTTTTGGTCTAATTACTCATACTTTTAAAATAACTACTTGCTAATAATTTCAAGTAGGTAATACACAGGATGATCATTCAGGAATATTATAAGGAAAAGTCAATTTAAAAATGCAAAGACTAATATCCAATTCTTTATTTCTGATCTGAGCCTGGACAATTTTGTTTGACATTCCATATCAGGGTATCATACTCTCTGATAAAGTATGTGTCTCAACTCTTGGGTGATACCTGTTTTTTTATTTTGTTTTTAATGTTCAAGGTTTTATGAGATTTTACATGATACTTTTGCTTTGTGATCCATGCAGACTGTTTATAATAATAAGTACTAAGGAGATGATATAAGTACAGATACATTTATAGATATACTGATGCGTGCACTGATTTATTGATATTACATATAGAAACAGATATCGACATATACATACTTAAAACCCCTGAAATCTTTAAGTAGGCAAGTTGCTTCTTTTTCACATTGATTATGAGATATTAAAATGTTAATTCTCTGCTAAGAAATATAATCTAGTATAAACATTCAATTGTATTATCTGACTTTGATGCCTTAGGAGCATTTTACAAAATATATTCTGTCCTGAAGAGTACGTACTTTGCAACAGTCTGCTTTAACAAAAGCTCTCAATGTAAAGGAGGGTCAGTGTTGGTTCAAAGAGCCACTGTTTGAGTATATTGCTTAGAGGGATAGAGAAGGGTCTCTATCAATGCAATGATGAGTCTGATTATAATTAAGTTCAACAAGATTGGAACATGTATTTGGAAATCATATTTGAGTAGATCATATTTCTACCCTGGGTGTGATCTTTTCATGAAAGTCATCATATATATGTTGTTACACAATTATGTATGTAACACAAATTCATTAAAATTGTACCATTAGGTCATTAAATATAAAATGTCCAATTTCCAGTTAAAAGTTTAGTTTATTACATCTCAAACAGGAAGCAGTACAATTAATCAAAGTATGTGCCTAAATTATCGACACAGTTTTGCCATTTTAAGGATATCTTGTTTATGCCAGCAGCAAAGAAGCCTGGAAAGTGAGTGGTGATGAAATCACGAAAGGCGTTGTCCACAGCTTGTTGAGAATTGAATATTTTTCCTTGCAAGAAGTGGTCCAAAGCCTGGAAAAACTGGTAGTTGGTGCAAGGTCTGGTGAATATGGTGGATGACAGAGAGTTTCCAAGTCCAGCTTCTGTAGTTTGAGCAGCACTGTTTTTTGTGACATGTGGTCTTGCAAGAGGATTAGCCTGTCTCTGTTGACCAATCTCAGTTGTTTAATCACAGATATCCTCATCATTTCATCCAATTGGTTGCAGTAGACATCCGCTGTCATCAGTTGAGCAGGTTTCATGAAGCTGTAGTGGATAATACCAGCTCTGGACCACCAAACAGACACCATTAGCTTTTTTTTTTTTGATGAATATTTGGTTTTGGACTGTGTTTTGGCACTTCATCTTTATCCAGCCGTTGTTCATGTAACAATATGGTGTAGAAATGGTTTGCCTTTAAGTTGTGACAGCAAAGAAAGGCAAGCATCAAGACAGTTTCTCTTCTGATGCTCATTTAATTCATGCAGTACCCATCTGTCCAACTTCTTTACCTTGCCACTTGTTTCAAATGGTCCAGTATTGTTGGAATAGTAATGTCAAATGTTGCTGCTAATTCACAAATAGGTCGAGATGGATTTGCTTCTACTACAGCTTTCAGCTCATCATTATCCACCTTGGTCTCAGGTCACCCAGGTGACTCTCTTTCACAATTAAACTCACCAGAATGGAACTTCTCAAACCATTGATGTACTGTGCGTTCATTAACTATATCCTTCCCAAACACTTCACTGATACTTCGAGCTATCTGCACTGCACATAAATAGTTATTATACTGTGTTTAGGGAATAATGACAAGAAAAAAACTCTGTACGTATTTAGTGAAGTCGCAGATTTTTTTCTGAAATATTTTTGATCTGCACTGGTTACATCATGGAACTCATATTCAAAAATAACACAAATTTTTTACTTATCCCTGGTTTCACAAAAATTGCTCTAAAGAAAAAGATGTGAAAGATAATCACAAGCCAAAACACATATCTGAAGGACTGAGGATATACTGTCACAATAGGAAGAGACCCAAGAAACGTCAAAGTGAAATGTCAGAGATATCAACTGTCAAACTTAGTACTTAAGGAAATCAGACATTTCATACTTAAGGACCTAATAGTTGTGAAATTATATGAATTAGTAAGCTGAGGGTTTCAAATGATTATTGAATTCACTGAAGAGTGATTTATATACAGTTGTGTCTCAGTATCCATGGAGGAGTTGTTCCGGGACTTCCCTTGGATACCAAAATCCGCAGATGCTTGAGTCCCTTATATAAAATGACACAGTTATTTGCATATAACCCATGTACATCCCCCTGTCATCTCTAGATTACGAGTAATACCTAGTACAATGTAAATGCTACATAAATAGTTATTATACTGTGTTTAGGGAATAATGACAAGAAAAAAACTCTACGTATTTAGTGAAGTCGCAGATTTTTTTTCTGAAATATTTTTGATCTGCACTTGGTTGAATCCACAGATGCAGAACCCGCAAATATGAAGGGCTGACTGTATTAGATATGCAGTGGAATTAATGTTCATGAAATTTTGGAAGCCAAAGTAATGTATGTTACTTATTATTGAACTTCATTTAACCATGTTTTGCATCATATTAAACTTGTCTTCATAACATTTGTAAATAGAAAGTACATATGAAATGTAGAAAAAGGTATATTAAGAAATAACATGTTTTCAATGCTAAAGACCTAGAAATCCAATGTAGAACTTATTCTTAACATTTTGTCTAAGTTTTCAACACATAGATAAGAGGAACTAGATTATTTCATATATATGAAAGGAAAGAATTTATTGTGTTTGTTTAATATTTGAAAAAAATAATGTATTTCAATACGCCTTTCTTTCCTCTTAGTCTTTCCTTCTTTTCTCTTTCCTTTCCCTTCTTCCTTTTTCTTTTTTCTTTACGTTTTCGTCCCACCTTTCCTCCCTTGCAGAATCCTCCCTTTTCTGCCTCACTACTCTGAGAAGTGTTTTTGCTACACAATAAGGCATTTCCTATTTTAATTAAACTTTTGAAGTTTACTTTTAAAAGCAGAGTTGTGCTAAAGGAAAAATACCTCGATTAGCTTACATTTAAAATCCTTTTCATCGTGATGAGGGTAATTATCTGTTACTTCTAAGAATAAGCCATAGCTAATTTCTAACTCTGCGTACATGTTTAAAGTAACTTAGAATCAGCTTGGGACAGTTCTGACGTCTGCTTATGTAATGCAGCATCTGTACTCTTCACTAGGTGTTCATTTTAGCTACAGATGCTTCATATAAAACAGGGTAGAGTAGCTTTCAAAAGGATCTACACATCAAAGTGTAACTTGAACTGCTGTTTGCATTGCTTGAGGAATATTTAATGTCATAGAACTAACAAATTTGCTTTTTCCCCAACACATTATCATTTTAGAGTTTTTAATACTTCTGACGTACATGCCTTTCTAAGCTGTATCACATGTACTTGAATAGTTTTATTACTCTGAAGTGTTTTAACAGCGTTCCCATTAAATATTATAATTCATTTTTTGTATAATAAGGAAGGTTTCATTTAACTGTATTAATTCTGGGGAATGATGATGCCACTTTTGAAGCCTTAAATAAAATTCTTTGAATAAAGCACCATATTTAAAATTGGAACACCGCAGTCTTCCACTCATTTTTGTAGTTAGATTGATAATTATTCATGAGGCTAAGTTTATCATCTTTTAAGACCTGGTTCCTGAGAAGGCTTTAAAATAAGTGCAGTGATGATAACTTTTAGCTACAACGTGTATCCTCTTTTGTTAGTGAATTCTTTGAAACTGAATGCCTCTTACTCAAGCCCTCACCACAGTCTCTTTTCTATTTCTCAGATGGATAAACTCACTTAAATTACACAGAATTACATTAACCTTTGATGTATACTGTCTTAGAACCCTATTTAAAAATCATCACTTCAGTGTACTAAATAACAAAATGTTTATACTAAAATAGTTTTAAAATAAAACTTCTGTTTTGGAAAAGAAACCTGTAATTTGACTTGCTAAATTGGTGGTACTAGATTATTATTATCTTGAAATAAAAATTAGGGTACATCAACCTACTTTGTAGACAGTCCCCTCTTCATATAGTGTCCCAAAAATATGAATTTTTTTTTGTGGAGATAGGTACTTAAATTGTAAATAATAGTTAACTTCCTAGGATAGGCCATGTAAGTAATAGTGAAATGGAACTATGATATCAGTTTTGTAAACCCTAACTGACGTTTATAACACCTTTCTTTTGTTATTTCCAGATTCTAATTTAAGGATCTGCAAGGGGAAAAGTTCCCTCTTACTGTACTGTAGAGTTTCTCTTCCCCATTCATTTCACAGCAGTGTGGGTGGGAATCAGCTAGGAAGGAAGGAAGGAAGATGATGAGGAGTTCCTTGGCTACACTAACTGTGGTGCAGAGGGTTATGGGAAAGCTCAGAAACAGTAGATGGAATGAGTCCACAATCTGGAGAACAGTTTTTTAATAAGGATGTTTTTGATGATCCAGACCCTGTATTTGGTACTTCTAGTTCATATTAGCTCTTATAATGAAATTATGTATATATTTTAGTAAAGCTTCCCCTTTTTACTAGTATTTTATAATTCTAAAACTTATTATCTTCATTTTAAGCATCCAGAACATGAGTATTAAATGAGTTTTGGTAAAGAATTAGGGCAGTTATTTAAATTCCCTGAAATAACTTGAAATTGCCATAATGTTATACAACTTCTTAAGGAAAAAAACCTGTAATTTTTCTGAATTGATGAGGGTAGGAATATATCTTGTTGTTTTGGGGCTCTTGACCTCCTTTAAATTTTTTAAAAATTTATTTTGAAATACAATTATTGTTTTAAAAACTCACACATAAAACAAACATATGGTGTGATGCATAGCTGTAAATTAAACACTGATGAAGCTGAACCATCACCTCAGAAGGACTCCCCCTTACCACCTATACAAGGACTTTTAAAAAAATAAGTAACAGTTTTATTAAAGTATAATTCTAATACCATAAAGGTCACCCTTTTATGTCTTTATTCGTTTTTTTAGAGATGGGGTCTCATTTGTTGCCCAGGCTGGAGTGCAGTGGCTATTCACAGGCACAGTCATAGCATGGTATGGCCTGGAACTCCTGGGCTCAGTGATCCTGCTGCTTCAGCCTCTTGAGTAGGTAGGACTATGGGCACATGCCACCATACCCAGTTAAGATCACTCTTTGAAAGCATACTATTCAGTGATTTTTTTAGAATATTCACAGAGTTATGCAACTATCAACAATATAAAATTCCAGAACATTTTCATCACTTCTCAGTTCCCCCTCCCTCCAGCCTCTGACAACTACTCATTTATTTTTCTGTATGTTTATTTGCCTATTCTGGACATTTTAGTTAGAATTATATACAGCCTTTTGTGTCCAGCTTTTTTTACTGCATAGTATTTTCAAGGTGCTTTCATGTTGTAACGTGTATCAGTACATAATTCTTCTTATGGCCTAGTAATATTCCATTGTACAGCAATATCATATTTTGCTTATCCATTCACCAGTTGATGGGCAGTGGATTGTTTCCATTTTTTGGCTATTATGAAGAAATGCTGCAATAAACATCTATGTACAAATTTTTTGGTGGCATAATATTTTCATTTCTCTTTTCGTGTGCTTAACTGGCCATTTATATATCTTCTTAGAGGAAATATCTTCAAATCCTTTGCTCATTTTTAAATTGGGTTATTTTTTCTTTATTGTTAAGTTGTAAGAATTCTTTATATATTATAGACACTGTTCCCTTATCAGATACATGGTTTGCAGATACTTTCTCTCATTCTGTGGAGTTTCTCTTCTTTTCATTTTCCTGATGTCCTTGAAAAACAGAAGTTTTAACTTGATGAAGTTCAGTTTGTCTCTTTTTTCTTTGGTTGCTTTTGCTTCGGAGTTGTCCTATCTATCATACCATTTCCTAATCTAAGGCCACAAAAATTTCTTCTATGTTTTCTTTTTAGAGTTGTAAAGTTTTGCTACATTGTTTTTTTCATGCATTTTTCATAGTAATCAAGTGCTATGTTTTTTTTAATTTCTCAATCAGCAGATTACATAAGCAGTGGAAATCTGTAAAATATCACCTGCCTTTATTTGTTACTTCTAAAAATTTCACAAGAATTTTAATAAACACTCTCATGTTATAAACTTTAGCATTCACTGTAAAACCCCTAGACCATGCTCAGAGGGTGAGGGTTTCTTTGTAGAGCTTCACTAGCTCCTAGCCCAGGTTTAGAATCACTTTTCTCCTGGGTAAGACAGTTGACTGGGCATCAAGAGAACGGAATTTCACTTTTGAGGTCAACACAGCTGCTTTTACTCAGACATTTCTTGCTACTTTGATTTCTTTATTTGTACTAATGAAAAATGCTTAATTATTTTATATAAGTATACCATAAAGATAGAACACGTTCATATGCAAAAGTGCCCTTTGATTCTTCACAAGAAAATAGTTTATTAATTATATTATTCTTGTATTAGCCTTTTTAGTGTGGCTTTGGATAAAATTAGCAAAGACATTTTAGAGCTATTATGTATAATGAAATTTAAACTGTGATTCCCTGGGTATGATTTTGAAATTTTTTGGGAGAAATTTTAGAAGAACTAACATAATTATTACTAAAAATGTCAATCCTGGTACTTTTATATGAAACTTCTCCTTTGGCCACTCTACTGATAATTTCATATAAAAATTTAAAAACAACGTAATTTGTTCTACAAATGGATTTATAAACAGCATCAAATTGATCCCAATCTTAAGGTAGGGAAATAGGGCTTCCCTATAACACGTGTTATTCAGTCACAGGATATGAGGAGGACAAAAACTGTTGCCTGTATCAAAGAAAATTTGTCTCAACTTTTTATATGACAGGATATATTTGGCATTGTCTGGACAGAATTATAATAAATATAATGTTCTAAATAAGACAAAACATAAACTTCCAACCAGATTGTGGATATAATTCTGATGGGTGCTTTCATTTAATCATAGTGTCAATTAAGACACTTCTGCTTTGGGGATAAAGTGTCCTGACCATAATAATGAGACCTTTTCAAATGTTAATTATTATTTTTTAGTGTTGTCAGGAATATTAAAAGTGGGCTTCAGACGCTCGTAGCATAACTGCAGAAGTGCTTATTTTCAAGTCTCTTATTTCCCTATATATAAGGGATAAAAGCAGTCTGGTGAAGTGGCACAGACTCGCCCACCCACTCCCTGCTCCCCACTTCCCGCCACCAAAAGACTGTTTACTGAGTAGGTTTAAAAGCATTCATTTGAAAATGGTCTGTTCTTTTTATTTAATGAGGTATTGTAATTGTGTATATTCTTAAACTAATTTTAATATGAGCCTTCTTTTGAAAAGCATGTGATGTAAAATTTGACATGCATGAATATGTTTTAAGCCGAGTATGCATGTGACAGTTTGAAGCATATATCATGTGTCATTATTGGTAAAGTTTGGCAGCATATCCTGTGTAACACTGTTTTCTTTTTCTTTGTGCCACCTAATATTTATTCTAATTAACAAAACTTCAAAGAAAACTGAAGGTTGAATACCAATTATTTTTCATTCTTTCTCTAATTGGTTCTGTAACAACTAAATACTGTTACCTTTCTTTGGTTCCACATTTAACGACGGTTTAAAAGAGAAGAATGAAAAGAACTCAGTATTATTAAGCACCTGTTATATTATTTTATATATTTCATCTCATTTAATTATCACAGCAATCATTGAAAGATGTAAATTCCCCCATTTTTCAGATTGAGAAACAAACTCTTAAAGGTTGATATAATTTGCCATAGATACACAGTAAGTTGTGTTGGGAGTTGGGATTCCAAGCAAACCTTTGTTATTAATAATTTCACTACATTTGACATTCCAAGCCCTATACTCTCTGGCCCGTAGCTCACTTTTCTCTTCTTATCCTCTAATTTCTCACAAATACCGTTATATTCCAGCTGCGCTCTTAATACTGAAATGGTCATATCTCTTCCTCTATTTTAAAAAATATTATCTGTTTCAAGTTGGAAACTTGAATACCTTCCATAGTCCCTCTTTTGTTTTCATCTTTTGAAACTCCCTACTGCTTTAATATTTTACATTCTACCACAATTAGCATGTTTTACCTTGTACCTACTGGTGTATCTTCAACTCCTGGAAAATGAAATTATGTAACTGGTTATGGTTTTTTTGTTTGTTTTATTTTTGCTCTAGCTGCCAAGAAGTACAGAGTTAAATTTTGGTTCAGGCCTTGTAATTTTCTCTCATAGTGTTTTGTACATATTTCTGTTATCACTTAACACTGTATCAGTTATTTTTTTAATGTGTGTTATTCATCTTTTTATCACCTAGCACAGTGATACCCTCGTAAATGCGTATTAAATCTTTAATGAATGAAGATTTCTGGCATAATTTATCCCTGCCTTCTGGTCATTAGTCAGAGATCCTGGACCTAACTACTGTTAGAATAAGTCTATCCAAGCTGCTTGTGTGTTAGTTTTTGTTGTTGTTATTGTTGTTATACCTATGCTTTTGTTAGAAGCAGTCTCAAAGCTTTTCTTAAACATAGGCAGGGAATAAAAACAATATTCTTCATTGTAGTTTATCCATCTTTATATCATTGTATTGCCTATTACTACTATTAATGAAATTTCAACAATTACAATGTACTGTATTACATTGTGGATTTTTTTTTTAATTAAGTATCTGTAAGAAAGCTTTTATTGGTATTCATCATCGTCGCCATTTCAGTAATGAAGCTTCACTTTATTATTTAGCCTTTTCAAAAATAATAAATTTGGTTCATTACTTTAAAAGTGTGTGTCAAGTGAAAATATACTGATTGGATGGCCCTAGCAATTGTTAATGGGGTTTTTAATTTTGGAAGGTAGCTTTTGTGCATGAATGGTCATACTTATGGTTATTTGTGTTTTATTTGACTTGTTAATTGTAAAACCTAGTTTTTCTAATGCCTTTCAGTTCAATTTATGGTACTTTTTAATATAGTAATTTTTTTATAAAAAGAGCATTGTTTTCTACTTCTTGATATTTCTAAAATCCATCCCTTTTCTAGATTTAATTTTTAATTCTTAACATATAGTACTACTTATATAAACAAATCTAATTACATTCTTGATTAATCAATAAATAGACATTGCTATTTCCAGTTGTAGTTTAATATAACTGATTTTATTTAAACACCTGCAAATCTAATAGGTAAAACCTCTGATTTACTTAAGCAATCCTTGTAAATCAAATAAATTTTACTATAAATGTCATAAATTACCACCCTATTTCAAAGGACTTAAAGCATATTCATACATAGTAGCTGATGATATCAAAACTTGTTACTACACCTTGAAAAATGCAACACATATGAACTATCAATATAATATTTCTTTCCTCAGCTCAAGCAAGGAGACTAGAGTGTCCATCTGAGGCTCACTGGAGCAGATGATATTATGGATTCAGTTTATAGTGAGTCAGGTCATTGGGAGATCCTGAACCTGGGTACTATTACTAGAATAATTCTGCCCAAACTCTGTTTTAGTAAACTTGGCCCCTCTCATCATTAGATTCTACCTGCTGTGTCAGTAGGAGACCTCCCAACACCCCCATCCTTGTCCACTTTTAATTAAGGCATTTCAAGTTTTACAACCCCGTGCATCATGCATCTACTGGGCATCTGTTAAGTTTCACTCCTTTTGGTTTTTTGTTTTTCTCTTTCATAACTTTTTATCACTGTTTTAGTGAATAAAATCTCCTTTTACTCTAATAGGATTTTCTCTTTATGACCCCTTTACTCCCTAGTCAGTGAGCCGGATATATCCCCTTCTGGCTATAAATTGACATTTTTAACAAACCAACATTTTTAATGCATATTATATGTTAATAGAGTATACATGACCAAAACAACAAAACTAACACCTGCGCAAACATAGTAACAGAGTAGACTACAAGATTAGTATATGTTGTTATGATCATCCTTGTTTTATGACTCAATACAATATTCAATAAAATTCTATTGAGTATCAAGTCACGTTTAATAAAAAACAATTACAACACTTACTGAGCTTTTATTATGTGCCTAGGCATTGTTCTAAATGTTTTACATGAGTTAACTGTATAATCATTACAAAAAAACTTTGAGGTATGTACTGTTAACATCCTCATTTTACAGATGGAACAACTAAGACACAAGGAAGTTTAAGTACTTACATAGATAGGGTCACATAACTGCTAACTGACAGAGCTGGGATTTGAACCATAAACTGAATCTAACCAATCAATTGCCACATCCAGGGTTAGAACTTGTATCTTCTGACTGACATTAAGTATCATGTTCTTATCATTGTCCCATGCTATAAATTATTTGAAATATGAAGAGTCAGTTTTGAAAATATTAAGTTCATGACTATGAGATGTCATTAGAAGATTCTCAAGTGGTTTCTCACTGTAACTCCTATTATTAGTAGCTAATGAGACTACATTTATTTGGTGATTTTAATTTTGATACGTTTCTTTTCTATAAGATTTTAAAACAGTAATAATTGCTTTTGCTCTGTTACAATGTATATTTTCTGTCTTTTAAAGATCTCAGATATTATACACATTGTTTTTGTTTTGAGCTTTAATTAACTGTGTACTGATTTTTTCAGCCAGAGTGGAGGAAGCATTTCATCAGAATCACCTAAGAGGCTTTTCCTCCTACATGAGTCTTCAGTCCTCACTTTTCTTCACTCATTCTTAGTTGAGAATGACTGCCCAAGGTTTTTTTAATTGTCACTGGCTTGAAGCTCAAAGATCAACTGTGATGGGAATTTTTTATGGCCTTCAGATGTGTTGGAGTAGAAAAAAGGTTGAAAGTCAGTGCTGTAAATCAGTGCTTCTCAAACTTTAAATATGAAACATTTGGACATCTTGTTGAAATGCAGATATTCTGATTCAGGAATTCCCAGGCGTGGCCTGAGAATCTGCATTTTTAATAAGATCCAGGTGATATCCAGGATACTGCAGGTCCTCAGAGCACATTTTGATTAGCAAAGCTCTAGGCTAGTTAGTTTTGTGGGGTTGTTTAAAAAAACTTTTTCATTTTGAAATAATCGTAGATTCACATGCAGTTGTAAGAAATAATACAGAGAGATCTACATATCATTCACCCAGTTTCTCCCATTGCTAACATCTTACATAGCTGTAGTACAGTCTCACAACCAGGAAATTACCATTGATCTAATCCAAAAACCTTACCCAGATTTCCTTGGTTTTACATACACTGTGTGTGTATGTACTTAGTTCTGTGCATCTTTATCACATATGTAAATTCAAAGTATAGACCAGTTCTAATACAAGGATCTCTCTCGTACTACCCTTTTATAGTCGTGGCCACCTACCTCATTCTCTCTCCTCCCTAACCTCTGACAACCACTAATTTGTTCTGCATTTCTGAAATTTTGTCATTTCACTAATGTTCTGTCAGTGGAATCATATAGTATGTAGCCTTTCAAGATAGACTTTTTTCTCTTAAAATCCATCCAGGTTGTTGCATGTACCAATAGTTTGTTCCCCTTTTTGGCTGAGTAGTATTCCATGATATGGATGTGCCACAGTTAGTTTAAGCATTCATCCGTTTCAACTGGTAACACTGGGATTGCTTCCAGTTTTTGACTATTATGTATAAAGTAGCTATCAACATTTTGTGTACAAATTTTTTTGAGAATGTAAGTTCTTGTTTCTCTGGAAATGCTCAAGAGTACAATTGCTAGGATATATGATAACAACATGTTTAATTTTGTAAGAAAAAGCCATACTTTTTTCCTGAGAGACTGTACCATTTTACATTTGTACCAGCAATATATGAGTGACCTAGTTTTTTCTCCACATGCTCACCAGCATTTGGTGTTACCACTAATTTTTATTTTGGAGGTGTGCAGTGATATCACATTATGATTTTAATTTGCATTTTCTTAATGGCCAATGATACTTTGAACATCTTTTCATGTGATTATTTGTCATCCATATTATCCTCTTTGATAAAATATGTTTATGTTTTTTGCCCATTTTCTAATTGGATTCTTTGCTTTTTTTATTTTTGGGTTTTTTTTGTTTTTTGTTTTTTGGTTTTTTTTTACTGTTAAATTTTGGGTCTTCTATAAAGACAGAAGACCTTCGTTGGAAACATGGTTTGCAAATATTTTCTCCCTGTCTGTTGCTTATGTTTTTTTTTTCCCACAGGATCTTTTCCAAAGCAAAAGTTTTTTTATTTTGATGAAGTTTAATTTATCAGTATTTCCTTTTATGGATCATGCCTTTGGTGTTAAGTTCTAGACTAGTTTTGGATGTAGTCCTAAAGTGACTTTGCCTTTTTTCCCCTTGCCATGTAAGCATTCAGACATAAGCTTCTGAATTTCGTGATTCTGGATTTTTTATTAATAGCATACAGACAAGTGAACTTAGAGAAAATGAATTGAAACTAAAAGGAAATAAAACCTTGAGTCTACTAAATGTAGATAGTACTAAGTTAAAATGTGCATGACTATGTTATAAAACTGTGGTGGTCCTGGTGGTAGTATGTGTTTTAAATTACAAATTACTATGTGCCAGGATTGTGCTGCGCATTTTATTATATCAAAAACTCTACAGTGTAGATATTATCTCTGTTTCTACATATGCATATTTGTGTGTACATATGTATGTTATTGTTCCTGTTTAACAATTGAAGAAACTGAGGTTCATGGATAAATGACAAAACCAGGACTTGAAGTCAGTTATTTCTGGCTTCAAAGCCTATTCTCTTTTAACAACTGCCTTGCATTTTGTGTTGCAATATGTACTTTATGTAACTCTTAAGACTCAAACCTGATTTCGGTTTTGATATGGTTGTGCTTGCTACTCTTCAAGTCCGTACATTGTCTGATGTTTCTGCCTTTTATAGTAAGCCAGCATTTTTTGTTTTATCAACATTAATGTTAATATTGGTTAACCTATTTTGCTATAATTGAAATAAGACTTTTTCTTTGCATTTGATGTCTTGAATATAAATTTTAAATATGATTAGCCAGCAATTTACAATATACTATAACACACAGCATTTACAAGAATTTAAGTTTTACTCTTTGACTGTTTAAGAACACATATAAAATTCACTAAAATTTCACAAGTTTAAATTAAAATTTTTTACAAATTTGGTTCTTCACTTTTGTTTAATATATCTCCAAGGTAAATCAATAATATAACTTTTCCATATAGGAAAAAGTTGTTGTTGTATTGGTGAAGGTATATGAGTAGAGGAGGGCTGGGGAGCAGGCAGCCAGTAGCATGTCAATTTTACATTCCATTTGGTGTATTTAAGAAATCACTAACTTATGTACTTGTAAAAGTAACGAAGGACGATTTCAAAGATGACTTTACCAAGTCATGTTATTTTTCGTGAGAGAGTAATACTGTTTCTTGGAAGTTACTGAAATAGTTTGCATATTCATATTTATATATCTATATTTACAAATAGGGCAGGTATTTTACTGTATTCCCATTGTAGTGGCATTCTTGTCTGTCAGCCTAAAGATCTAGATTGCTATGGATTCAGATTGCCATGGATACTGTTAGTGTTGTCTAGTTTCATGTATAGTAAGTCAGAGTTTACAGAATTAATATTTCTGGAGCTTTTAAAATATTTTTTAGTATAATTTAGTCTTCTCTGCAGAACTCCAACATAGGGTTAATGAAATCTGTTGAAAAATTTCCAGGAATCTATCCTGTATTCCTGTTACCCTTAAGAATTTCTGGAGAATACTTGAATGCATGATCTGTCTGTGGAGGGCTTTTGTTTTCAAGGTAATTGTCTTAGTCCATTCAGGCTGCTATAACAAAATACTTTAAACTGGATAATCTATAAACTATAGAAATTTATTTCTCATGGTTCCGGAGGCTGGGAAGTCAAAGGTCAAGGCTCTAGATTGGGTGTCTGGTGAGACTGCCCTCTGCTTCAAAGATGGCGCCTATTGCTGCATCCTTACGTGGCTCAAGCAGAATAGGGCTAACAAGCTCCCTGGGACCTCTTTTTTAAGGGCGCTAATCCTGTTCATGAGGGCTCTGCACTCGTGACCTGATTATTTCTCAAATGCCCTACCTCTTAATAACACCATGATGGGGATTAGGTTTTAACATGAATTTTAGAGGGATACAAACATTCAAACCTTAGTAACTTCCCAAATTGAGTATTTTCTATAATCCTTGTTGACTTACTCGGGTACTTAATTGCTATTTGGTAGCATACTAAATTTTTAAGAAAAGAATGTTAAGTTTTTAAAGGCACTCTGTAATAAATATTAAATAGGAAATGTTCATTAGATTTTTGGTTGGGGTATTTTGGGTCTTTGTCTTTTAAAATAAGGTTTTTGTTATATGAGAAACAGCACTTTGCTGAGAGTTTTCTTGGTTACCATTCTACAGAATTTAGTCACTATATGTTAATAATATTGGGGGTTTTCTCCCCACTAAGCAAATACCACAGTATAAAAGTTTGTTGAAGGTTCAACCTTTATAATACCTGCTCAGATATGGGAGAAAGTGGAAAAAAGAGAAATAACAGGGCATTTTTCCAATAGTGGGGCTAGAGGAAAATTTCTGTTGTTTAATATGTAACTGAGACTAGTTGGCCTTTCCTGCTTAACATACTGTTTTCAGGTAATTATTGCTAAGCCATCTCAGAGTTCTTTTGATAATTAAGGTATAAATGGGATCTCCAACTTGAAAAGATTTCTGTGACTTTGTCATTTTCAGGTCAGTCTATGGGCAGTACATTTTGACTTTTTTCTTTAAGTTAGGGATACAGTCTTGCCCCTCCTTTTCTACTGTCCCAGTCCCACTTGTCATCACATAGGCTTGCTTTATTCTCTCAGCCTCTCACCAGTCATCCTGATTTTACCTCTTAACCAAGTCATCACACACAGCACTGCTTTCCATTAGCCTTCAGAAAAAAGCCTCTTTCATCAACGTCACTTCCTTTGCTAAAAAGTTTTAAAAGCCTCTTCATGGCCTGGAAGATAGAATGCTCTAAGTGGGTGGTGGCTATTTTGAATTATTACTACCATCCCCTATTCATTTCTTTCTTCCTCTGAACTCCCCTAACCCTTGTTATTAATATCTTTACATATTTAATCACTTGACTGTGCATGATATTGTTCTTGGTTTCAACTTGTGTGAAAAAGTATAAGATTCTTAAATTGAAGGATATTGATCATCTTTAAAAAAAAAAAATCCCTGAAGAGTTCAATTAGTGAAATGAATTGAATTATATTCAATGTATACTACTCATCCAAGATTTTAGTATTTTCTACAGTTTATTTTCATAATTGCCATAAGCACTCAAGTATATTATTGGAGTACCATTTTTAAAATTTATTATGTATCCACTGAATACACAGTATAGAGGTAGCTCACATGCTTACTTACACATTTATTTTTTTTTTATATTTTAGTTTACATCAGCACTTTAAATCAAATCTATAGCAGTCATGTCAAAGATGTTGAGGTATACCTCTGTGATTTAAAAACAAAAAATTTGTCTTTGGCTGTTTGGAATCATCTTCTTATAAAATATAAGACATTATTCTTACAAGTTTTTAGGATTTTTCATTTCAGGAAGCTTAAAATTAAAACTTAACATCTTGAAATAACAAGAGGGAGAGAGGAGGAAAAATGCTTTTATTCTCTTTAGTATTTATTTATTTACTTTGTGCTTGACACAGTTCCTCGTGTCTTTCCACAATGAACTTAAGAGATATGGACTGTCCCAAATTAACAGATAAAGGAAACCAGGTGCAAGATCATAGAGCACATAAACATAGTGCTCTTCATAGACACTGGCTGATTCCAGAGCCTCTTTTCTCTGTGTTGTGACAAAGCTGTTATCATCTTTGAGGTAGTTTAGGAAAATGAAACAATATTGAGAGTGGGGAAAACAATGGAATTATTAGCAGTAGATTATAACAATAATGCTAGTAACAATTTTTGTCAGAGGAAATGGCTGTATCTACTATTTTAGAAATTTCCAGCCTATAGAACTGTTAAAATAAGGCTGAGGCAGGAGAATCGCTTGAGCCTAGGAGTCGGAGGTCACAGTGAACTGTGAGGACGCCATTGCACTCCACCTGGGGCAGCAGAGTGAGACTCTGTCTCAAAAAGAAAAATAAAAAAAAAAAGCTAAAATAATAAAACTAAGATCATATACCCTCTGCCTAGATTCACCAGTAGTTAACATTTTTCTACATTTGCTCTTTCCCCACACACACACACACTTTTTTTTTACCATTTGAAGGTAAGTTTCATACAAATTGGCACTTCATCCCTAAATACTTTAGCATAAATTTCTTAAAAATAAGGATTGTCCTTTTAACAATTATCATACCTAAGAAATTTGACATTAACTCAATAATATTATCAAATGTCCATTTAATATTTCCCAGTTATCCCCAAACTGTCTTTTATTTCTAAATTTTTATTTGTTTGCTTCTCCAATCCAGTATTCAGCCAGGGTTTATTTGTTTATTTTTGTAATGCCTTTGACTTTTTTTGAAGAATCCCAGCCAGTTGTCTTTAGAATTTCCTACATTCTGGATTTGTCTGATTGTTTCCTAAAGATTAGATTTACCTGAATTTATCATGTTAAACATTTTTCACAGTGATAGTATATGTATGATGTTGTGTACTTCTGATTATACCATATCAGAAATCACCTAATGCCAACATAAAATTTATGATTTATTAATCTGTAATTAGCAGCAACGACTTACTTGCCTAAATGATTTTTTTCATTTTTCAAATAGACAACAACTGAACGACCTTTCATTCAGAAGCTGTTTCGTCCTGTGGCTGCAGATGGACAATTACATACACTAGGAGATCTCCTCAAAGAAGTTTGTCCTTCTGCTATTGCTTCTGAAGGTAATATTATCAGCAACATTAAAACTTTTATTTCCTGTTCTAAACCCTTTGTTACTAAGGTAAAATAAGCATTCTGTATTTATAAATAACACAGGTTATTTCAGGAAGATATTGTCAGTATCTTAAAGGGAAAAATCTTTTGAAACAGAAACACTTAATATTTATAAACAATTGACCCTAGCAAAATAAGGAATTGACTCTTCTTTGGCAAAATAAAATATGGTTTTTGAATTACCCTCTTACCACATCTCTGGTGCTCTGGAGCTTTAATTTGTAAATTCATTTCTGGTAAATATTATTTTTAGTCTTGCATTTTGTTTCTTAATTATAAAGAAGTCAGATGGTAAAAAGGATTTTCTTATCTTTGATATTTCAAAGTTGAAAACACTGCATAATAGATAAGTATTTTATTTGAACTTTCTACTTTTTTCTACTTGGTTCTTTTTTACTCAACATTTTTCTTTTATGCTTTGACATTGTATAAGTCTGTTCAAGAACCTGACCTGTTTGATGGTCCTCATTTTGTTGACTTAGGTTAAAGTTGTTTTCCTGTAGGCAAAGGGAAAGTATAAAAATTGCTGAATTCTGTTTTTCTTCATTACAGCATTAGGAACACTAAGAAAGTGCAGAACACAGTGAAAGAAAAAAGTGCTCATAATCTCATAGCTCACAGTTACCACTTTTGACAAACATGTGTGTGTATATACGATCAGCCCTCTGTATCCACAGGTTCCCCAGACATGGATTCAACCAATAGCAGATCAAAAATATGGGGAAAAATGGATGGTTGCGTATGTACTGAAAATATACAGACTTTTTTTTTCTTGTCATTAGTCCCTAAACAATACAGCACGACAACTATTTACATAGCATTTACATTATATTATATATCATAAGTAATGTAGAGATGATTTAAATATACAAGAGAATGTGTGTAGGATATATGCAAATACTATACCATTTTATGTTAGAAGATTGAACATCCATAGATACTGGTATCCACAGGGTTCCTAGAAGCAATCCCCCACAGATACTGAGGGATGTGTGTGTGTGTGTGTGTGTGTGTGTGTGTGTGTGTGTGTGTGTGTGTATAAAATGTCTTGCTGCTTCTTTCACCTAATCTTTGCCCTATTACTCAATGACTAGATTATGATTACTGGCATGTTACTGTAGCATATTACTGTATTCATTAGTATATTGCATAGAGTTGTATTTATACAGAAAAATTTTAAAACTTAACTACTTTAAATCCTCAATGGAAATAGGTAAAGCATTAATAAATATGAAGGTAATACTCTAATATATAATGCTGTTTTTCTTAAGAATATATTCTAAGTTGGAGGATTGCAGGATTATTTGCAAGACTTGTAATTATACCACACAGTTAAACAAGCATGTCAAGTCTAAGGAAATGGTTTACCTAAAAAGTAGAATTAGAAACAGTGGGTTTGGAGTTAATGTTGGTACTCCAACTTGAATGACTCAACAAAGAATATGGAGCTCAAAATATGTGTCATTTGGCCTGTGGATATAATGATTTTCTTTAGTCAAGTATGCCTGCTTATACTGACTGGCATTCCTGTGTGTACATAGCACTTTTAAAATGAACAAAGGTTCAACAGGAAGGAAGAAGAGGGGCATCTAAAATGCCATCAGAACTAATACCACAAGGAATTGAAGGAACAGACCATTGACCACTACCCAAAATTATTAAAATCAAATAGGATTTTTTCTTTATTTGTTTAATGTTGGAAATACATTTTTTTTAATAAAGTCTTAATGTGTTATTTATCTTCACTGAACTTTACTAGACTACATAGTCAAGATTTCTGATGATGTCTTACACATATCCTCATATCTCTAGTGTTAGGGGAAATGTTTGCTGAACATTTGAATTACTGAATGCTTTCTTTGTGTCTTTATCACCCTAAAAGATATTACTTATGATCATTAAATCATGGAATAATTAACATTAAATTGGTTATAATACTATCTTAGAATCCTAATTCATCTTTATTGCTGTGTAATTTTAGTTTTCTGTAAGAGTTTCAGTTAAATAATTTTTTTTGACAATTCGGTGATATTTAGTAAATTTATAGAGTTGTACAATCATCACCACAATCTAGTTTTAGAGCATTTCCATCACCTCAGAATGTTCACTTGTATTTATTTGAAGTTAATCTCTGATCCTGCTGCTAGCCATAAACAACCACTGGTTTGCTTTCTGTCTGTAATTTCTTTTCTGGATATTTCACATAAATGAAATCATACAATCTGTTGTCTTTTGCAACTGGTGTTTTTCACTTAGCGTGATGGTTTTGAGTTTCATCTACATTGTAGCGAGTATCCGTAGTTTGTTTCTTTTTATCGGTGAATAATGTTCCATTGAGTGGATATATCACATTTTGTTTTTCCATTTACCAATTGATGGGCATTTGGATTGTTTCTAGCTTTTCACTTTTATGAATAGTACTGCTGTGAACATTTGCATGTGGGTCTTTGTGTGGACGTATGTTTTTATTTTCTTGACTAAATTCCTAGGAGTTGAAATATGTATGTAAAGAAACTCAGTAAAAAGTCTCTCTCCCAACTCCTGTCCACCAAACTCTAACCCAGTTCCCCTCTCTAGAGACAACCAATGTTGCCATTTTCCTGTGTATCTTTAGAGATGATTAAGTAAACTTTTATTTTTGAACTCAAGTTACAGAAATTTTGACTGGGAAATTCCCAGTAACTTTGATTGATTGGGGAATAATCTTACTGTTATAGTTCATTTTCTCCATGTTGTAAGGATGTTTGTTTTTAATCTATTTAATCTTTCTTTTTTTGAGGATTTCGTAATACAGACTAGTTTATTCACTTCAAGTGTAATTCAGAGGCTAATAATGTTTATTGCTGGTAGAGATGAGACCCACAGCCTCATACCTGTCCATGGCAGCATGGGTTTTCAATTATTCATTTCTCTGTACTTGATTTTTCTCTCTTCTTGAGTACTTTGTAGTAGTAGTTTGAAGAACACTCAAAAAATACCGTCTTAATACATTTGTGTTGCTATAAAGGAATACCTGAGGCTAGGTAATTTAACAAAGAAAAAGGTGTTATTTGGCTCACGATTCTGATGGCTGGGCGATTGGGCCCCTGGTGAAAGCCTCAGGCTGCTTCCACTCATCGTAGAAGGCAAAGGGGAGCCTGTGTACAGAGGTCACCTGGTGAGAGAGGACACAAGGGGTAAGGAAGAGATGTCAGACTCTTTTAACAACCAGCTCTCACGGGAACTAATAGAGCAAGAACTCACTCACTGCCCCCATTCAAGTGCATTAATCTATCCATGAGCCCCCATGACCAAATACTTCCATTATACCCCACCTCTGCCACTGCGAATCTAATTGCAACATGAGGGGGGACCAACATCCAAACTATAGCAAATGCTTTTATCAATTAAGGGTAATTGAAATTTAAACTAAAGTTTAATATTCAACTTTATTACACTTTCCTAGATTTTTTTTGACAATCTACTTTCAAAAATATGTCATTTTAAATTTACTTCTTCGTAAGATTCTTAATTATTGAGAACATCACAATGAAACTCAAAAACTTGGAAGAAAAATATTCTGTAATGATCTGTCCCCTAACCAACAGCATAATTGTCACATATATAGATTGATTCATATTTGCTAGTGCCAGTTCTCTCTTGATACACGTCTTTAAAGAATTGTATAACTGTAGAACTTCGAGTTGTAATTTAGTTCAGTCTCTTAATGTTTACATGATTTACCAAAGGTCTCTTAACTTACTTGCAGAACTAGGTGTAGAACTCAGGTCTCTACCTCCTGGTCCATTGGTTTTTCCACTTTACTATGCTACCATTTGTTTCATTTTCTTTTTTTTTTTTTAACCTTTTAGTTTAGTTTAAAATGACATTCTGAAATGCTTGCCTTTACGTAACTCTTCATTCTATGGTTTGAGTTTAGTATCTAATCACCTACATGCTGTTGTCTCAGTATTTCCTGGTATAATCATAGGAACCTGAGCTTCTACTGTTTTTATTTTGTTCATTTTGCTATTTTAGTGTTTCTGTATATAATTCTGGCCCCTCTTCTTGTTAAAGTCATTAAAATGGTGACTGTGAACATTAGGCATGTAAATGAAAAGCAGTCACAGACTTCAAACTGACACCCTCTATCAGAGTACACTTTTGTGATCACTTTTGCCATTCCTACACCCAGGTCACAACAACATGTACAAGATTATCATTATCATGGCTCTGCATAAGAATGGCACACAAATTTGTGAGTCTGTTTATTCTTTTAAAGACTCTTTGTTCTCCTAAATTTCTAGTGTGCCCTGCCTATACAGGCTTTCCTGGGGAATACACAGTGTGACTTCCTTTTTATTTTGTTGAAGTGGGAGGTCAGTAAGGTGGCTATACAATTTTAATCCACAAACCTGCCTCTTAGGTGATTTCAGATGTTATAGGTGCGTACTTTATGTGACAAACTTCTTCCCTCCCCACCTGTCAAATGCTTATATTGATTGGGATACACACACTTCATTGAAATGACATAAAAGTACCTATTCATTTGAGGTGCTTTTGATGTTACCTTTCATATCAAGAAAAGGCCACATCTCTTACTCTCTGACACCAATATCTTTTCTTTTTGTTGTTGTTTTTTTTGTGTGTTGTTGTCGACCTTGTTGTTGTTAGAGAGAGGGTCTCACTCTGTCATGCTGCAGGTTGGAGTGTAGTGGCCTGATCACAGCTCACTGCAACCTTGAGCTCCTGGGCTCAAGCCATCCTTCTACCTCAGCCTCCCAAGTAGCTGGGACCACAGGTGTACAACACCATGCCGAGCTAATTTTTAAAATTTTTTGTAGAAATAAAGTCTCACTATGTTGCCCAGGCTGGTCTCAAGCAATCCTCACTCCTTGGTCTCCCAAATTGCTGGGATTACAGATGAGAGCCGCTGTGCCCTATGTCTTTTCTTTTAGAAAAACTTTTATCTTTGCCTCTTCCTTTTGTCACCTCATATTGGGAAATAACTGTCATTTTAAAATCTGTGATAAGTATCCAAAACATCAAGTCACTGTTTCAGTAAAAAACTGTTTACTATCTGGTTCAGTACAGCTTTAGTATTGTCAAATGTGAAGCATTTTGACACACCTGCTCTCAAGGTGAAAGCGAAAGACTTTAAGATTGGGTGTGTATGGATAAGAACTTGCTGTCATCACATGATAAAAAGAGAAAGTACTTCATAAAGCTATGTGGCACCATTGTATTCTACTCCCTACAATAAGTGATTCAGGCATGGAGGAATTTTGTCTTGTTTCATCATACGAAAGTAGAATGTACTAATATTTATGAAGACGTGCTTTAGGTTGTTATTCTCTTGGAGTAACTAATGATGAGCTGTTTTGTGTATTTCTTTCTTTCCTTTTTCTTTTTTTTTTTTTTTTGGTAAGTGACTAGGGGAGTTAGTCAAGTTAAAGGTAACAAGAAATGACCAAAGGTGAGCTCAGGTAAATTGCTTTTGTGGTTTCATCTGTAGTTAAAATGACTCAGAGATCTAGGCTTCTGTGTCAGACCTGAAGCGAAGTATTTTTTACTTTGGATAATAAAAAAACAACTACCTATAAGCTTTCACCAATTACTTCATTCCCCACTCTTCTAGATTCTGTTGATTAGTCCTCTGTAAGAACTGGGCTGCTTTTTATCCTGAATTCATATTTGATATTGTACAAATAAAGCACATGTGTAAGGAAAGGCTTACATTCCATTGCAAATCAGTAAAGGTTCTCTGTATCTCTCCCACCAACAAATACAACCCCATAGCCACTTGCCTTTTCCCATTTCCATTTCTGCTCTGCTTCCTGAGAATTTATTTACTGCTGTTACTCTTCCCAACTACAACATTTAACTTTTGATTTCCACTTCATGTTACGTATTTCATCATTTATCAGTCATTTGAATTATACTATCTTCTGGCACTGGGGAGATGAAAATATGTAAGACATAGGCTGCTCTTAAGACATATTCAGTCCAATAGGAGTGGACAGAAAGGTATACAGTTTGCTTTGTCTAGGAATGGACACATGCAAAAATATTAAGAAGCACCTAGAGTTGCTATCTTACGCACCCTGAAGGAAAGAGTGGAGACTAAGTCTTAAATAAAAGATGAACAGAAATTAGACAGTTGAATAAAAGGGTTCAGGTCACATATGCTACATGCCCACTGTAGAATCCCTAACCAGCTATCCAGGGGCTGTTTGTTAGTGGGTAATATATTGTCTAAAATGTCCCTACTCTATTTGCTGAGGGCGTAATTATGTTTTTCTTCCTTTCCCCCATACGTGCGCATGAATTTTTCAGGGAGTTCAAAAGTGTTAAAAAGGCACTGAGTAAGTAGCTGAGATTGATTTATTATTTGTTTGGTTAGTACATTGAAAGATAATTTAACAAATGAGGCTAGGAAATCAGAATACCCCATTTAGATAGTCTGAGTTAAAAATTATATTGCTTTATTTTTAACATGCTTTAGAAAAAAAAGAAACCACAGAATAGTTGTTACAAGTAAGGAAAGTTAATGTAATCATGTTTTTTCTTCTTTGTTTTGTATAATTAGGTTGTGTTACTAAAGCTAATTAACTGACATTGTGATACATTTTTCAGACATAAAGCAATTAGAAAAAAGAAACATCTAAATTTCACGCTGTCCATACAAGGCAAATTCAAGTATTTGGACAAAATTAAAGCTGATTGATTAAGATCTCATGATAATGAGGTTTAAACCAGCAATAGTCATATTTGTCAACATGATGACACTGCCCCCAGAAGAACTGGCATTTCAACTTGCACAAAAATAAAAAATCTACAATCCCCCAAACCTCATCAAATTAAGGGTTTTTGAGTAAGATAATAAAAGTTCTATAATTTCAGTAATTCTTTAGATAGTCATTTAGAATTTGAATTAGAATGAACTAGTATCCCTCTGTACCTTTACACTGTTTGATTTGGGCAGTCATTTAGGTTTTTTTTAATGGATCCAGGTTTCTTATTTCATAAAAAAAGGATGTTTTCCTGCTACCACCTCACAGGATGAGTGTAGAGTTTAAATGAACCAAAAGTGTTTTGAAGTGAGCCTTTATAGTCTTTTGTGTTTTTCGCAAAGTTTTACAATTAGACTATTTTTTTGTTTGTTTCTTATAGGTTTGTTAATGTTTTTCACAAATAAAAGAACTATACTTATAAGAAATTTACAAAGTAAAATAATAAAGAAGAAGTTTTATATTTTCTTTTCGTTGGTTGTTAATAATCCCACTATGCAAAGACAAGTGTTTGTTGATGTTCAACATATATCCAGAAGTTATAAGTATGTGATACTCTAAATGTAGAAAAATATTATGGCTGCTTATAAAGATAAAATGCTACAAAGTATGATAAGAGTTCCGTGCCATATTTACATTTTTAGAAATTAGCCTCTGGACATGATTAGAAATGCCAGAAGTAAGGTTCTGGTAAGGAAGAAATAAGCTTATTTTACTAAGGCATCTCCATAGTCACTGCATCTTCTGTAGCCAGCTTGATTATCATCATATACTTGTTAAAATGTATTGAAAGTGTTTAAGGCAAGAGGTCCAAAAGTAGACTACAATAGGTTGTTGCTGCTAGTGAAAGTTTTTCATTGAGGAAAACTATAAACAGCAGATTGCACGTTATTTGGTGTTTCATCTCTTCACAAATAACCCTGAAAGGTCCATTTATAACATTGATGGGATACTGGGAGCCTGACATGTAGGGTGGGGTCACTTGGCTATACTGGGAGCTTCTCTTTTCATTCACTCTCTGCTTCTCTGTTCCTCACTGGATATGTATTTTATGGAAGAAATGATATAATGCCATTTACAGTGGGAATTCTAAAAGTTCTTCAAATGTAGCCCTTATGAGCAAAGATCTGCCGTACGTATATTGAAATAAACAGTTAGGCTCAGTTTAAACTTGCTAAATACAATGTATTTTCTTTTATTAAATTTATCGTTGTACTGTCAAACTCTAATTTTTAATGAGCCGAATTATTTGCTCTGATTGCTTCATTCTCCCTCCGCCTCTGCACTTTGTCACAACACATGGGCAATGGAGAATAATCTTGGTGATACAGAATCTCTTAATGCCTAAGTCCATTGACCTATGTCTTTTCTAAAATCAAAGAAATAGTGTTGATTGTTTTCATTCTCTATTACTGGAAATGATGAAATTACTGGACCTGACAGAAGATGCATCTGATTTCCCCTCCTTAATTATTGTTCTCTACCTTAATCTCAAGAAATTAAATGAATTAAGCTGACTTTCCCAAAAGTAGGAAACATATACTAGCACAACTATTAATAATATTTCATCTTTAGCACAAGAAAATAAAATTCTCTTACCAAAATAATAATATAAACAAACAAAAAGCAAATCATTTCTTTATTAAAACAAATTCTGTGGGACTTCAATCTTACTTTATATACACACACAATATAATTATTGTCTATATTTTGAATATTAATAAAACAATTAAGTTTGAACTATTCTATAATTCATACTTGACAAATATTAGTGGACCCTATTACACTCTACTAGAATTACTGGGCCATTTTATGAAAGCAGATCAAAAACATTTGAACCTATGTTTTCAAAGGTTGAACAAGGTTGAATTTCTAACTTTTACCACATTTTTATGTTATGTCAGGAAGCTTTTAATCAGTTTATTAAAATGGTCTTGCAGTCAATCACTTAATACAATTTTCTTTTTATAATTATAGCTATATGGAGTTTTTTGTAACTTACATTTTGGATTATGTCTTCCTTACTAAGATATCAAGATTATAAGCAAAAGTCAATGAAAAAATTAATGTGGACATGTTTTGAAATTGTTTTAAATGTTCAGAGTCAAAGTTCTGGAAATATTTGGGGCAGAAATAATGAAAAATGTAGAAAGTGAAAAATTTATACATGGAAAGAGATGTGGTATATATTAACTGGCATATTATGTGTTCGTTAAGACCTGTACTGTTAGGCGAGTATAGATCCGGAAGAAGTTAATGTAAGTATTTTTAAATGGGTTTATATTTCTCTGATAAACAGCACTCTCCTTCTGTTTGTGATCATAGGATAAAAGCCCTGTAAGCTTGTATATGTTCATTTTTACTGCTACATCATGTAGTGTGCTCTTAAGATTGAGATCTCATTCCCCAGGAAGCATTTCTGTCTAAGATTAATTGCCCTTTTAAAATCAGCGTTTGATGTATTCCTTTGGCTATATCCTGGCTTGGTTTAACCCTCTTTGACCTGACCTCGCTGACTATTACCGCCATGGCTGAGTCAAAATCCTTCAGCATGATGTATGCACTTCAGATTTCAGCCTGTGGTTTTTCGTGTCGATGGATTCAATTAGTTGGCGTTTTACTAATGAACATATCAGAGGTTAAAGAATTTGTCTCACAGAACAAAATTTTTCAGACTAGTTGTAATCCAAAAGCTCATCTATTTGTTTAAAACTTTTTCAGAAGTGTTAAGTATTTTCCAGAAGTTTTACCTGAAATATCACACATCCCCCGAAAGCAAATCGAATAGTTTTCTGCTGAATTATAAAATAAAATTATGAAGCCACAAAGCCAAACAAACACAATGTCACTTGACCTTAGATTTATATTATTCCATATTTATTTATAAGTATGAAATTTTAAAAATTTACTCAAAGTGAAATTTTCTTATTAAAGCAAGTATGGTTGTCCTTTGAATATATATTATCCATTTAATTAGCTTCCTTTAAATTAAGAGTCTTCACGTATTTAGTATATTTATTAATAGTAAGAAAGAAACTAAAGCATCTCACTAGAATCTCAAGTAACATGTATTTAAAGACATGTAGGTCCTGTTCCTTGTTGAAATTGGCTTAGAAATAAGGACTAAAATCCAGGTTGGGATGGGGAGGGTTATTAGTAGCCATTAATAATAGAAATCTTTAAAAGGCAGATTCATCACATACTGAGAGTTCTCAAATAATGATGTTTTAAATGTATAACAAAGATTTTGAAAAGAGATTTTTTTTCTACCTAAATTTTTTTATCTTTTTTAAAAATAAAGAACCTTACCTAAGGTCTGTTAAACAATATAACTCTAGTATGTTAGGGCTCATTTGACTTACAGATGATGTGCTATGCTGACTATATATGTTGAGAGCACTATTAAATTAATCCAGAGGGTTTACTTAAGGAATTTTCTTTTTTTTTCTTTTTTTGAGACAAAGTCTCACTGTGTCACCCAGGGTGCATGCAGTGGCATCATCATAGCTCGCTGCAGCCTCAAACTCCTGGGCTCAAGCAGTCATCCTTCCCAGCCTCCTGAGTAGCTGGGACTACAGACACACGCTACTGTGCCCAGCTATTTCTTAAACTTTTGTACAGATGAGTTCTTGCTCTGTTTCCCAGGCTGGTCTTGAACTCCTGGGCTCAAGCAATCCTTCCGCCTCGGCCTCCCAAAGTGCTGGGATTACAGGCATGAGCCAGTGCACCTGAGCTCCAGGAATTTTTTTAAATGCCATTGAATTTGCATAATTATTTACTCTGGGATTTTGTCTTTTTTAAAAATACATTCATTAAAGTCAAACGCCATGCTACATAAAAATGGGACTGAGTAATACAGAGTATATTAACACGAGGCCAAATTCTTATAGCCCTTTGCATGCCAATCACATAATTGAATCCATGTATTTTATATATCTTTTGGTATATCTACTACTAAAAGAATTAACTTATTTTCGTAATTTTGTGTATAGGAAGAGTTGTTCTTTATTTTTTGTTACTAAACCATGACCTTTTTAAAACTGATCATCTGGTCCTCCCTTTAATATTTTTGACACCTATATTTACTTATTTATTTTTAGAGAGCAAGAAGGAGAGGTGAAGAAGAAAGGCACTCACTTTATTGAATCCCTACTATGTCTAAGCCCTGTGCTGGTCTCTGCTGGGTACTTTGCTTGGATATCCCATTTAATCCTCCATGCAGCCCTGGAAATCAGAATTCTTTGTCCCCACTATAAAATGAGGAAATGGAGACTAAAAAGTTTAAGTGATTTGAATAAAAATCAAAACTAGTGAATGATGATGATTTGAACTCTGAAAGAAGTACTTTGCTGCTTAGACATAAAAGATTCAAATAGTAGAAATAAAAGACAAGCTAGTGATCCTGTACTCCAGACCAGAGGTCTACAAACTGTGACCAACAGAGTTAAATCAGAAGCTACCATTGGTTGTAAATCTGGGATTTGGGAGACAATCTCAATCCTACCTCAGCCAAAACTGCCCTGTCTTTACCTGCGTTATATATTGGGTTTCTGCATAAAATTTTGTTTGAAGAAAAATTCTACAATATGATCATAAGATTTATTCTAGGGAAAATTTAAAAAGACTTTACCACAAAGATTGATTCAGAAAGCTTATGTATTTTTTAAAATTTTCCACATGATTCTGATGGTTAGCCAGATTTGCAAATCATGAATCTATGTGGACACCTTCTTTTTATATATAAAGAAACAGCCTCAAAGAATTATGAGACCTGCCCAGAGCCCTTCATTACTAGAATTAGAGTTCAAGTTGCCTCTCAATTTGTCTTTCAGTAGTACTTTGTTAGCTAACAGTGCATGGTTGGTCCTCTCTTTTTTATGTTATTGTATATCGTTATTATATATTCATTGCATACAAACCTGTACGTAGGCATCATTTATATATATATACACACACACACACATAAGAACTTGCCATTGTTTTAACTTTGTGACCTTCATTAATGACTTGTGGCTAATGTGATTTTTTTTTTTCTTCTTTTTTTGCTTCGAAGTGTAATTCCCACCATTCTACTCATATAAACAAAGTCTATCTGAATATATTTTTCTTAAAATGTAACACAATTCTAAAAATTTTCATTTTAAAGTAGGCACTAGTTTTAAAAAGTGCTATGTGGACATTCTACAAAATAATGAAATGCACTCTTTAAAATTGTCAAGGTTAAGAGTTTCCAAAGAGGACTACAAACTGTTGCAGATTAAAAGAGAGTAGAGAGACATGAAAATTATATGCAGTGTGTGAATCCTTGCTATGGTCTGAATGTGTTAGAAGCTGAATTCTCAGTGCAACAGTGTTGGGAGGTGTGGGGCCTTTGGGGATTTATTTAGGTGGGTTAATGCCAGTATAAAAAGCGCTAGCAGGAGTGAGTTCACTCTTTCTTGCCCTTCCACTTTCTGCCATATGAGAATGCAGCAAGAAGGTCTATGCCAGGTGCCAGCACCTTGATCTTGGACTTCCCAAACCAGAATTGTGAGAAACAAATTTTTGTTCTTTGTAAATTACCCAGTCTCAGATATTCTGTTATAGCAGTACAAACAGACCAAGACAAACCTGGACTGGATCCTAGATGGGATAAAAATATATTATTGGGATAGTTGATAAATTTGAATATGGACTTCATAATAGTATTATATCAATATTAATTTTAAAAATTTTGATATTTATACTGTGGTTATATAAAAGAATATCTTTATATTTATATACTACAAGTTAGAAATTATTTCAAAATCAAAGTTACGGCCTAGCACAGTGGGTCACGTCTATAATCTGAGAACTTCAGGAGGCCAAGGTGGGAGGATCATTTGAGCCCAGGAATTCAAGCCAAGCCTGAGAAACATAGCAAGACCCCATCTCTCCAAAAAGTAAAAATTATTAGCCAGGCATGTTGGTGTGAGCCTGCGGTCCTAGCTACTCGTGAGGCCGAGGTGGGAGAATTGCTTGAGCTCAGGAGTTCAAGGTTACAATGAGCGATGATCATATCACTGTACCCCAACCTGGGTAACAAAGCAAGACCCTGTCTCTTAAAAAAAAAAAAAAAAAAGAAAATCAGTTATCCCAAAAAAATGCACTGTATGAAAGAAGTTCATAGAGAATTAGTTCAGTTGATTACTGTCTCAATTGTTTGCCTAATTTAAAACTTCAAACTAACTTTTTAAAAAACCTGAGTGGGAGAAATATGTAGTAACATTTTTCTCCTGAGTCATTTGCTTTGTAGGGACATATTTCTCATTCTAAATATTGAGTTCTAGATTCCCATTTTGAACCACAAAGACACATTTACCAAAAACATGGTTTACTTTAGCAATATCATCAAGTGTTTCCTTTCTACTGTTAGAAAAAAAGAAACATGTACTAATTTTTTACTGTTCTCTTTATGGTGGCATGAATTAAGGTAATAGCATATATACTTGGCTTACCTGGAAACGTTTTTTACTTTTCGTTTTTTAATGACCAAAGCAGTCTTTTGTAGAGCTCTTCTACAGAGTAAGGCTAGCTCTCAGAAACTCTTCTCAAAACATTAATTTTGGCAGTATGTTCTACCAGCAACAAAACTATCTAAGCTATGAAAATATTTATTGACTAATTATTATTTGGCAGGTGCTAGGCTAGGCACTGGGAACATGGTGATGAATAAGATAGAAACTTTAATTAATATTTCCAAAGGAACTACTGCCCCATTCTAAGAATCCCTCTGGTTATAATTGTGGTGTTGGTGGAAGTCAGAAAGCAAAAAAAAAAAAAAAAAATTAGTGTATGTTTTGGACAAATGTGTAGGCAGTGACAAAATAGTATGTTTAAAACCTTAAACTGTTCTATTGAGGGATATGACAGCTCTACATTCTCTTCTTTAGTTGTCTAAATTTAGTTAGTGATACCTTTATGTTATAGATTAAAAATGGCCCTAACTTCTAAACCAGAGAATCAGTGCTGCCTGCCTATTCAGGGGGCTGATGGTGATTTATTAGGTTTACTCACAAAGTATTTGAATACTGCTTATGTTCTCCAGCTTCTGTTATGCAGCTCATAAACTCCAACTATCCTTTCGTTGTAACAGGGTTGGCCTTTGGATTGTGTGCCATATTATATTTGCTCCCCCTTTTTTTCCCCTTGACACGAATGTTTGAGCTAATTGCTCCCATGTTTAAATATTGTTTGGAGCTCAGTATTTTGTATATTGAGCCGTGACTTGTTTCTTCTGCTGTTTCAGAAGAAGGTGATTCTGGCTTAAGGAAAAACCTTACAATAAGGAACTTTTACTCTTACACCACTACTCTTTCATTTTTTGACTCAGTGCTAAGTAGGAGGAAGATTCTGAGAATATTAAAATATTTCAAAGAAATATATAATAAGAATATGAAGAGAACTGTACCGGAAATGTTTTCAAATATTCTAAGAAAGATTGAATACAGTAAAACCTTGGCAATCTAGAACTTACAAAAAGTGAATCATTCCAGATAGCTGAAGGTTTATCCTTTTGAAGACTAACATTTAAAAAAATCTTCCCAAAGTACTAATACCATGCTTTCTATGGTATTCTTTGTATAGCTTAATCTTCTATTTATAGGTGATTGGTACCATTATTATGAAAACCAATTATTGTATTAACACTGTGATTACAACTGTGTAAAAAAGTATATATAGATGTAAAAAAGATTGACAGAAAAATCAAACCAATGAAAGCATTTTTTAGGTTAATAGTATTAACCTATTACAAAGTGATATCAGTTTCCAAAATTGTTTTAAACTATGACACACTGGTTTGGATGTTTGTTTGGGACATTTTACTTGGTTGTTTTTAGAATTGGTAGTATGTTTGTCAGGTTTTTATTTTTGGCATTCTTTTATCAACTGTAGTGTTTTTGTGTCCTCTGTTGACTGTCATCTCCCTGGACTTCTAACAGGAAGTCTAAATATTTCTTTAAAAGGGTCTCTTGTTTCGGATGCCAGCCAAGTCGTTATCACCATACATCATCAGCCCATTTTGCCCAGACATTGGAACCTAGGGATTTGAAAGTCATTTTGAACAGTGCAGAAAAGAAAAAGTAGGGTATTTCCCCTTCATAGAGTTCCATGAATTCCCTGTTTCCTTGTTGACGTCTGTCTCCAGGAAGCTGAGAAGTTTAGACATTGTATTTTGAAGAGACCATAAAGGAGCCAAACCAAGAATTGTGCAAAAGGAGTAACACAGATAGATAGTTCTATTTTTTTTCTTTTTTATTGGAGGAGTTTGGTTTTGCTTTCTTTGTGTTCCTGTCACAACCAAGGTTATCGATACATCACACCAAAATCATGAAAAACACAAAATTAAGCTTAAATTTAATTTGGAATAAAATTTGGATTTAAAAGAAGTTTGAATTGCAGCACCCTGTTAATAGCAAATGGACATTAATAAATATCAATCAGATTTCATGACTAAAACAGGAATCCCAGAGTCAGATTCTTAGTTCCTTCTGATTAAAACTTTAACTAATATTCTAATAGTATCTTAAAACTTTTTGATATATACTTGAACACTTTACTAAAGATCAACCAAAGCTCCCATTTGTTTTATTACACATCTTCTCAAATACTGATCTGATTCTTGATGATTTCTAGTCATGTTTCTATTTTACATTTTTAAAATATGTGTAGACCTATTTCACATATTTGTCATTTTTAATAACTGTATAGTACTGTTTTTAATGTACAACTAAAATAAATTTTGGTCATTGGGTACAGTGGGTACTGTTTTTGCCACCATAGTTTCATTAACGTCAATTTTAGGTGAGCACAGTAATTAAGAAAGAATGAATACTTTCACATATAGCAACAGAATTTTTATCAGAATTCATTGTAACCCTCAGGTTTCTGTTTTGGATGATACATATTGCAACATTTGAACTTTCTCCATGTCCACATTTCCTGTTCAGGGGAGAAAACAGGTTTAAAATCCATTTAATTCACTAAGGATTCTCGAAAGGCAACAGATTATTTTTCTTCAGCTGTTTGATTCTTAATGACTATTGTTGGATTTCTGTCTTGGAATAGATGGGGAAAAAAAGAATCAAGTGATGATTCATGGAATTGAGCCAATGTTGGAAACGCCTCTGCAGTGGCTGAGTGAACATCTGAGCTACCCGGATAATTTTCTTCATATTAGTATCATCCCGCAACCAACAGATTGAAGGATCAACTATTTGCCTGAACAGAATCGCCCTTAAACAGGATTTACCAGAGCATGTCACCCTTCTGCTTCAATCAGGTTTGGTGGAGGCAGCCTGACCAGAAACATTGCGCCTGCTGCAAGCCAAACAAGAACAAGATTCCATGTCAGATAAGGCAATTGAGTTGGTCTTCCTTTGCATCACCACTGCTTTCCTCCACTGCCGTCAGTAAACCTCAGCCGTGACATGAAAGACTTTACAGGACCACTGCAAGTCTTCTGTTTTCTTGTAAAATATAACGAAGCCAAAACCTTTGGCCTAAGAAGATGTGCCACTTGGTTTGTATTTCTGATTAACAAATAAACAGAGGTATTTCCTAAGATGACCGTGGTTGAACTTGAGCTTGAGAGAGTGGAAACATTGGTTTAATTTTCAAGAGAATTAGACTTAAGAAAGTAAAAGAGAAATTCTGTTATCAATAACTTGCAGTAATTTTTTTGTAAACGATTGAATTACAGTAAACCCATCTTTCCTTAATGAAAATTTCCTATGTTTACAGTCTGTCTATTGGTATGCAAACAATCTTGTAACTTTGATAATGAACAGTGAGAGATTTTTAAATAAAGCCTCTAAATATGTTTTGTCATTTAATAACATACAGTTCTGTCACTTTTCAAATACGTTCTGCCTCACATACAGTAGATGACTTTTTATTCTGTGTGCTACCATTTTGATTGATCGTCATTGGCATGGGGTGGATATAGGGCATAGGATTACATGTCTCAGGAGCTGTCATAGAATTTCTCGCTGCCAACTTTAAAATCTGTGTTCTTTACACAGAAAAGGTATAAATAATGTAACTGTTTATCTTTGCTGTTTATCATCATAAACCTGTCAAATCATAGTATGCTAAGCACCTGTATAAGATAATTTTGCATTTTTGGAAAATCCCATTCCTTTCCAAGCTAATGTTTTTCATTGGCTCCAGGTCTAATTTTTCACTGTGGTCCCCTGGCAGCCAGTCTTTGAAGTCTGAAGATTACCTATCTTCCAACTGCAGTAGCTTTTCCTTAATTTTACCAAAAATGTCCAGAGGTTACTGGAGTTCTTACTCAATATAAGGAAGGTTTGCTGCACTTTATTACCAAGCTGCTGGGATTTTACCAGTTGAACATATTTGTGCATTCATTACAGTTGGCTTCTTGTGAGCTAGCTTGCTGTCCATATTGAATGTTGACCCATTTGAGTATGCTGAGAGACTTATAGCATCATACAATAATGGTTTTAGATTCCGTAATAAAAATGAATGTTTTTCTTAAAAAATTATACAAATGTTGAAGTGAGATCCTCCTAGTGCTCATTGCTTCCTTTTCTTTTTCCTGTTGTGATTTTCACTGAATAATGGTAAATTTATTCACAGAATGAGATGAAGTTGGTCAAAGATCCAGTATTCTGGAATGGAAATTATAAGGCTCAATCCAAATGAATAACATAGGGCACCAATCACAGAAAAATAGAAGCAAGTAGAAAATAATTGGCCAATGTAAATAAAATGAAAAGTGCTATCTTAGTAAAGACAGGAAAAAATATAGCAATATTTGAGTTACGTAAGGATAAAAAATCCACTGACTTGTATTTTTGCAAAAGAGGTTGGTCTGAATATGATTGTTCACATTAAAAGTGTTTATTCATCTGTTCGGTTTGGGGATTTTCCCCCCTCGATGTTTTGACAGACTGAAGTGAGCTTCAGTGAGCAAAAGGACCAGAATGCCAGGGAGTGCTGAACTGTGATGCAGAAAGTGCGGTAAGGAGGGTAAGCCAGGGTAGTTTTCCACAGACAAGACTAGCATAAGGTCTTAGCAGTGGGCTCAAGTGAGCTCCTGATCTTTACTTCCAGGTTTGAAAGTAAATTTAATCAAGCCATTGCCCATTTTTACTTATTCATTATTACACCAGCATCATAATTTTATTACTCTAATCCCAGGTAAGTCAAGCCTACAATACACCAGAAGAAGAATAAAACCAGACATTAGTGCTGGCTTAAATATCTATTTTTGTTTCTTTTTATTTGAATATTTAAATTTAATGCTTTATTAAAAAGTTAAATAAATGTTGTGTCTGTCTTTATTTCTGAAAGTTGGGAATGAAATTTATGTAAGTTACCTATTGGTGAAATCATTAACATTTCCTTCATCTTAAACCTGTTTTAAAACTTTCTCAGAGAAATAAAAAGGATGAGGGCTAAAGAAGAACATATGAAAGAAACTGGAGAGGGCCACAAATCTCTATATTGTTATTGAACTTATCCTTGATAAATAGTGACCCCCCCTAGAAAAATAAAAATATGTTTTTAAATTATTGGCATTATAAACTAGGAAGGAATAAACTCAGACCAGTTAAAGTAAATCATTGTTTGTCTTTCATAATGTTGATTTTCATTTGGATGACGTAAGTTTGACCATGGATAGAGTTGAATTGATAAGCACCATGATTTTCTTATCTAAGTGCCAAAAGTAACCTGTTCATAATTCAACAAAGTTGACATGTCAGTCTTTATATTATGCTTATGTATAGACAATATTCCAATCTGAATGGGAGGTGAATCCGTTTTGTGAACTGGTCTTGTTATGTTTGTCCTATTCACTGGAAACTAGACAGGAGTTGATCATTTTCTAAGAAAACATTATACAAGATTTGACATTGAGTGAGTGACAGTAGCTTTTAATGGTTATCTTTGTAGGGTGCATTTGTTTTTTTATAGACTATTTGAGGTAACTTTTTGTCCAATTTTCAGAAATTTGGTTTATGTGGGTCATGCCATAGAATGACAGAATCACTTTTTATTTATCATACTATTGATATTTAGATCTAAGTTGAGTTTCCTGTTACATGTGCCAACATAATTGAAATACTTGAATAATTGAACTGAAATGTAGAATCTTGAAGTATGATAGGAAAACCAAGTGTGGTATTCAGAACTGCTTGGACCCATTCATTGTCATCACTGGGATGGAGTCAGTCAAAATAGCTACTTGTCTCTTCTGAGTTATGTCATCCTCTTAAGTGTTTTCTAAATATATTTACCTCCTGCTCTGAAAGTATTAAAAATTACAGGGGTGGTAGAGAAAAGAGAAGGAGAGGCATGCCTCTTTTCTGATTGTTTGAGAATAAATAACACTTCCTAATTAAAAAATTTATTATGTAGCTTCATTTGACAAAAGGATGTTTTAAATTCTCTCAAACATGAATTATAAATTTGATTCTCCACACTCATTACAGTACTACTATGGAATCTAATAGGTACAATATAGAAACCAACAGAGTAAAAGATCCAGTTTTTAAGTCCTTTAGGTAGTTCATTTAGCATTTAGGTTTTTAAACACTTATCATTTTTGTTAACTGTGTTAATGTGTTAGTATGATAAACAGAGAGATAAAGACGAATCTGATGACAAATTTAGGGATGTCAGTGTGCTTTGATATGTCAATTGATTCCTTTGAAAGGACTAGTTTGGCTTTCTCTCTAGCTTCCCCACCTCCAAAGATAAATAAAGAACAACCAGGCTTTTTCCTTTGTTTTCCCCAGTTCTTAGTGGAGTGTCTACCACATATTTGCAGAGCGTTTACCACATATTTAGCAAATGCATATAAAATAAAAAAATTAAGGATTGCTTAATGACATCTTAAAATCCGTGTTATATTTTTCTGGTAAAAACACCAGCTATAAAAGTAGGACGAACCTTATCATTTAGAAATCAGTATACAAAGTGCAGTTGGTTTGAGTTGGCATTAGTAATGAAGACCTGCTTACTCAAATCGGCCACTTTCAGTAGGAACCACTGTGGACCAGATCCTTGCGTCAGTTCACATTCATTTTAGTTGTAGTGTAGACCACAGCACATACCTTGTGTTTCAACATCATTCTAATTTAAGCAGCCCCCAAAACTGGAGCTATTCTCACTGAGCATCTGAAGGTATTTATTAATTCTGACCTTTCATAAATGAGTAGTTTGTGTCTTGCTTCTGCTTCTAAAACTACTTCTGAAAAATGAGAACTATTTAATCCAGCATTTCCCAAACTTTCTTGACTATAGTATCTCATCATCCTATTGAACTCTAGCTTGGGAAATGCTACATCAAATCAGCAGATCCTAATGGCCTAGAGTTTATAGCATAAATCTTGTTCTTCCCTTTCTGACAACTCTGGCTATGCAGAAGAAGTTAGCAAGCTTCTGACTCATCTCCATACAAAAGTCTGTTCATTCCTTCCTCCAGATATGTCCCATTTTGTCAGTGTCACTCTTGAAATTCGTTCAAGTGTATACTGAGTATGTAATACACGCCAAGTAATGTGCTACGTGCAGGGAATGCAATGGTTAAGATTTTTGTGATGCCAATATTGGGTGCACCGTCGGGCTGCTCAGCAGTGCTGTAATCTGACAGACCACATCCAGAGTAAGATTTAGTGAGAGGGCTGGGAACTAACCACAAGTTCTCTTTACGAAACATGCGTACAAATATAAAAACTAGGACGAGTGGTCAATGGATTGGAGAAAACCTGTTTTCAATCCTTAGGTATGACAGTTAGTAGGAGTTAAAGGTGACTATTTGCTCTCAGGGAATCACCTTAAATCTAGCCAGGAGAGCCATGGAGCTGAAAGATGACATTTTATGAAAGTTACCACCACGAGCCCCAAATGCAGTGCAGCTAAGGTCAAGCAGAGAGGGTCTCACTTCATAGGTAGGCGGTTTTCTGTGGCACTGGCACATGCAGCAGGTATTATAACCTCTGGCTGGAAACTGTACTTGTTTCGATGTGATAACTTTGTCTTTTAGTGTTGTCTAGTGCATGTTCTCCAAATAAGTTATGTTGCTAAAAGTTCACATCCATAAGTTGTGTTTTGATATTACTACTTAAAACTTGGGTTTTAGCTTTCTTTTACAGAGGTGATAACTAATTGAACTGTATTTGAATTCTATGATTTTGTACAAGCCTAGGGAAAATTTTTATCCCCTCAACACCAGTCTTTTTCTATGTATGCCATCTCAACCACATCTCCCTGAAGAGTTTGCTTATTCTGGGTGCCTATGTTTCTATAGCTCCTTCTGTCATTGTTTTGAAATTCATTATCATGTAATATGAAATGTCAGCTTATCTTGATGTCTCTGATGTACTGTAATGATGCTGATATTCAAGTGTAACAGAGAAAGTTATTGATGATGTCTGAAGGTATCATCATGTCCTGGAGCCAACATTAAAAGGTGAGGGAGCAAATCAGGTAAAAGCTAAGTAATTGTGGGGCTGGATAATGCATGAGACGTTGGAGTAAAAAGAATAGAAATGCCAGACGGGTTTGATTAGCAATAGTCCAACTCAGATGAATGGTGGACATCTTTCATTCTAGGCAGAACAAAACCCACACGTTAGTCTTAATGGAGAACATTTTAGAACATCTCAATAATTGCAAGTGCTGTATTAAATTCTCCTAGATTTTAATAGAATCCAACATGATCTATTCTTTCAAACATTAATTGAGCAAATAAGGTAGTGGATGTTCTGGGAGGAACAAGACACAGTCTCTGACCTTAAGGAACCTCTATAAGAGGAGAGACGACACAAATAACTATACAATGTAAAACTTGGAAATTGCAATGAGAAAAGTGCAAATAAAGCACTGTGAGGAAATAGAGCTGAGAGAACAATTTACTTTGAACTAACTTAGATTATACCTTGCTTGGCCTCTCAGCAGCATTTGACAGTTGATCACACCTTCTTTCATTCTTGAAACACTTTCTTCACTGGACCCCACACCCTCCTGATTTTCCTCCTGCCTCAGCACCTTTCTCGATTTCCTGTGATTCTTTTCTGCTTTCCTCCTAAATGTTGAAATGTCCCAGGGCTCAGTCTTTGCTTCTCTTTTTCTCACTGCATTCAGTACATGAGCTCATCCTATGGCTTTTAACATCATCCATGTGTTATCTCCAATATTAACCTCTCCCCTGAGCTGCAAACTTAATGCCCAGCCACCTACCTGACATGTGTTTCAAATGTGCGATAGTTCAAATTTTTTTTATCAAAGCAGAACTCTTGACTTCCCCCCAACACACACCCGTACCTCTCCCATTCCATCCCATCTTAAGAAGTGCTACCCAGTCACCCAGTCCCAAAACCTAGGATTCCTCTTTAATTCTTCTTCTCTTCTCACTCACACCATATCCATCAGCAAGTCCTGATGAATCTGCCTTCAAATATACTCTGAATGTCCCTACTTGTTAACACCTTCATTGCTGTCGCGTTTAAGTCTAGGCAGCCAACCATCGTCTCTCATCTGGACTACTACAGTAGCCTCTTACCTGGTCTTCCTGCTTCATTCTCATTCCCCTTCAGTCTTCAAAGTATAGTGTATTTTCTAAAATAAGAGTCATGGCAGTTCCTTGATCAAAACAGTTCAGTGTCTTTCCATCCCACTCAAGATAGATCTGAATTCCTCATCACGTTCTGCTTCACCTGGTCTCTGCATCTGCTACTTTATTATATCTACAGGCGCCTCCTTGCCCGTCTTGTTGTCCCTTGAATATGTCAGATCATTCTCCCTTCAGGGACCTTGCATGTGAGGCCATCTCTCCCTGGGACTTTGCCTGGCTCGTTTCCTTACTCCATCCAGGTATCTGCTGATGTCACCCTGTCACAGAGGCCTTTTCTGACCACATGATCTAAAGTCATACCCCAGTCCTTCTCTCAGCCCATCTCACTCTATCACTCTCTATTCCCTTCATCACATTCTAGCTCCTCTTCATAGCACATCTCACTCTTTGAAATTATATACTTATTTGTTTAGGGTTATATTGCTAACAGTTACTGAATGTTTACAATGTCCCAGGCACTGTTCTAAGTGCTTTTTAAGTATTAACTCATTTAATTTCAGAACTATATGCGATAGTTCTAATATTGACCCCATGGAGAAACTGAGGCACTGGACAATTAAGTAACTTTCCCATCATCATGAGGTAAGTGATAGAGCCAGGATTTGAACCCAGGCAGAGTGAGTCCAGAGTCCACACTCTTATTTCCTGCAGTTGCCTTGGCTTACTTTTGGTCTCACAACAGACTATACAGTACATGAGGGCAGGGACATTCTTCTCTTAATCCCTATACCTCTGACAGTGCCTGGCATATCACAAGAGCTTATTAAATATTTGTTGAATGAGTAAGTTTCTGTGACTTCTGAGTAGGTTAGGAAAAGCTTCCTTGAAGAAATGGCTTTTGAGCTGGAGCTTGAGGAAACGATGAAATGGGGGGAAGAGGGAAGAAAAGTGAATGATGGTGACGTGTATATAGAGCCACAGGACCACAAGCTCAGAGGGAAAGTTGTCCAGTTGAACTGGCATCTGAGTCACTTGTAGGAGAGGGGAAAGATGACACGAGAGAGGTATATTCTGACAAGATTATGGAAAGCCTTGAGTGTCAGGCTAAGGAGATTTTATTTGATGTGTAAAAAGAGCCACTGAATGTTTTTAGTAGCTAGATCATAGGTTCAGAGCAACCTTTTAAGATGCTGACTCTGGTGGCAGTGCGGAGGGAGGTGTAGAACAGGCTTAGTCTGGGCGACCGGCGAGGGAAAGCTACTGTAATTGGCTGAGCCAGTGGTTTTCCAACCTTTTTTTTCACTGCAACAGCAGCAGAATGCATGCTTCAATAAAAGCTTTCTCAAATTTCCAGTAAAACAAGTCAAAGAGGAGCTTCTCTGGTTGAAGCAGAGTGACCAGCTCACAAGTTGACCTGCCCTCCCTCTTGGTTGCTAGACCCGCCGGTCAGGCTCTTGTCGCGACCTCTGTGCTCCTCACACAACTGGTTGAACCCCTCTTGCCCATTGGTTAATAAAGTCTGGTGAATTTCAAACCAAAAACAATATAGCGTTGAGAGTGGAAAGGAACATTGAAGAGAAAATAGAGGAAGAATCAACTGAATAATATGGAAGACTTGGGACGAAGTAGTCAGAGGTAATGAGAAATCTATGAAATTGGGAGATTAGTTACTCAACTGAGAATTTTGTTGAGGAAAACAGATGTGTTTAGTTTTGAACCAGGATCAAGTACTCAGACTTGAGGTGGTAAGACAGACATTGGTTCTCAATGGTGTCTGCAAATCCCAATCAGCTGTGGAGCTGCTTTTACAACATGTTCCTGTATCCCACTCCCGCCCCAGTTGGTTCAGTCAGTTTGGGCAGGTATCAAGATTTGTTTAACACTCCATAGATGATTCCAATTTGCACTACTAAAAGGTCCTCGGTATAGGACTGTCAGTGAGCATCATAAATGTGAGGCTGCAGCTTGTGAGAGATCCAGGCTGGAAATAGGGGTGGCAGTCATCCACCTGTGAGTATGGGTTGGAACCAAGAGTTTGGCATGGAAATGAATCAATCACACATGCCAGTAGCTTTCACATCTACCAAACTCTCTCCATCCTCGCTACAAATTATAAGCTACTAACATCTCTTGCCTATTAGAGCAGCCTCAGAACTGGAGTCCCTGTGTCATCCACTAATTCCTTTCTCCATCTGGCAGCCAGAAAGATCATTTAAAATTTCAGGTTACATTCACTTTCTCCTCTGCTTAAAATCTTTAAATGGTTTCCTATTGCCTTTAGGATAAAATCCAAAATCCTTACCATGATAAAAGCTTTGCAAAATCTGACTTCTCCCCACTAGATTTTTTCTTCCAATTCTCCTCTTCTTCAGATCCAGCATACTATACCTCTTTCAGGTTCTCAAGCATATGAAGAGTTCTCTTATTACAAACTCTTGCCTCTACTATTTTTTCTCCCTGGAATGCCTTCCCTCTCCCACCATTCCCTTTAGCTTGCTAATTGCTACTCAGCCTTTCTCTCAATTCCTCAGGACTTTTCGAACTGACCAACACCTTCCTGATATGATTGTCAGATGTCACAGATAAAAATGAAAAACCCAATTATAGTTGAATTTCAGATAAATAATTTTTTAGTATGAGTATATCCTATGCAATATTTGGGATATACTCATATTGAAAAGAATTTTAGTGTGAGTTGTGTATCTGAAATGCGACTTTAACCGGGTGTTCTGTATTTTATCTGGAAACCCTACTTTCTGAACTGGATTTGATTGTATCCTCCCCTGGCTTGTTCCCATTTGTATTAAGTGCTCTGTATCTGTTTCCTGGTGGGCTATAAGTTCTATGAGGACAGGAATTGGATCTATTTTGTTCACCAATGCCTAACCCATGCAATGCTATATCATAAGCCCTCAAAAAATATTTATTAAATGAATGAAAATAATATGAAAGTGTTGGCATTCTGGAGAGAGGCCAGGGCTGAAAACACTCTATACTCTCTGGAAAGTTTTCTGCGTGGAGGAGACCTTTGAAGTGGAAGGAAGGCGGGCTAATAGTAAAGGTATAGAGCAGAAAGAGAAGTCCCCTCGGGCTAACCTGTGGGGACTACCCATGCTTGGATGGCAGGAAGAGGAAGAAGGGCACGTGCTGAAGACAAGAGTGCTAAAGAAAGACTTCACAAACTACTCAGGGATCTAGGGAAATAAGAGACCAGGCATTTGAGTTTGGCAATTAAGTACTGGGGACCTTTGGGAGAGCTGTTTTGAGTCTGATAGCTATCAGGTTGCTGATGATTCTTGAGAAATTTAGTCATAAAAAAAAAAAAGATCATAGCCAAGCTGTTAGCACTACCTCAGTGCGTTGGTGAAAGGCAAGGGACCAGTGGAAAGAGAGGATGCTTATCCTGGGAAAAGGGGTAATAGAGGGTCTGGGAAGAAGTGGAGAATGATGCCTGCAAATCCCGATCACCTGTGGAACTGCTTTTAAACAACATGTTCCTGTACTGTACTCCCTCCCTCTTTAAGAAAAGAAGGAGAATGTTTCACAAGTAAGAAGGAGGATGTGAACAATGATTATTACAGTCATTTCTGATAAGTATGACTCTGGTAGATTTAAAAAAAGGAGTCATATTGTCCTTATTACTGAAGATTATACAGTGCTCACTAAAGAGTATAACCTCAATATAAACATAGTTAATGATTTCTGAGCCCAGAGATTCTCCAACTTTAGGAGGCATAAGACTCTCCACTTGGGGCCCTTGTTTAAATGCAGATTTGATTGATTAGGGGGACAGGGACTGAGATTCTGCATTTCCAACAAACACCCAGATGATATTGTTGCTGCTGGTCTTAGATCTTCCATCCTTGCTTCCATGAAGCTTTTTTCCCTCCTTTGTTTAAATGTTTTACATTTGGCTCAACCTTGTAGTGAAATCTGTGAGAAAAATTGAACATACTTTCTCCTGAAGTTAGCTGCAATGTGATTGAAATGTGTCTCCCAAATGCATTCTAGTTTTAAATAATTCAAAATGTTTATGTGAGCCAGGTGCAGTGGTATGTGCCTGTAATCCCAGCTACTCAGGAAACTGAGGTGGAAGGATGGGTTGAGTCCAGAAGTTTGAAGCCAACCTGGCCAACCTAGACTCCATCTTTAAAGGAAAAATAAAATAAATTTTAAAATGCTTATGTTCATCTCAAGCATTAATTCCCTCAGTACTAAACAAGAAATTATCTTTGGAATTTTATGTATTATTGCTTTGGAATGTGAGAAAATAGAAAACTGCTTAAAAGCAGAATGTGATCTTGATAAAATACTTCCCTGTACTAAATTACTGATCAGTTATCTATTTGAGGGATCTATTTTCTGATTCAAAGGGAATAAAAGAAAAGAGAAATCTTTTCTTAAAATATTTTGTGTATATTAGTGTGATTCATTATTAATGATTTAGAGGGATGCTTTTTTAAATGTTTACATTTAACAAAGTAATGCTTTTTAACGGAAAACCACAATGATGTCATTCGTCACTTCACAATGGGAATATGTTCGGAGAAATGCATCCTTAGACATTTTCATCATTGTGGGAACATCACAGAGTGTACCTACACAAAAAACCTAGACGGTATAGCCTACTATACACCCAGGCTATGTAGGACAGCCTGTTCCTCCTAGGCTACAAAGCTGTACAGCATGTTACTGTACTGAATACTGCAGGCAACTGTAACACAATAAGTACTTGTGTCTCTAAACATACCTAAACATGGAAAAGGTACAGTAATAATATGGTATTATAATCTTAATGGGACCAAGGTCATAAATGCGGCTTGTCATTCACCAAGACATTGTTATACAGTACATGATTATATAATAAAAGTATGCTGTTTACAAAATAAATTTGGGATTTATTTTTTTAATTAATTCTTAAGTTAGAATATATAAACAGTGATGAATGTCTTTCTTTTTCAATCTCTCCAATGTATTCCTGCCACTTCATCTAAAACCTCATTTGAAGATGGATGGTATTTAAAGCAAGGCCTTGCCAGGCTCAGTGGCCCTGCCATCTGTCACCCAGCCATGTGCTAGATCCCACAGAAAGCAACAGGCTCAAAGAGAATCCAAGCATAAATCAGAAAAAGGTTTATTGTAACCCCTAGCCAAAATTCAAATTTTTCTTCCTCTTAAATCATTCTTTTTAATTTGTCTTTTAGTTTCAAATTAGTAGTACATATACAAAATTCAAAAGGTTCCAAGAGTGAACAGTGAAGGTCTCTCTCTCTCTTCCATCCTGTGCCTCCTTCAGAGAACTCCCCTCTGTTAACCAGTTTCTTGTGTATTTTTCAGAGAGCTACCAGGCATTTATGGCATGTGTGTGCATGTGTGCATACACCCACATGTAGTATAGCAGCATACTACACTCACTGCTCTATAATTCCTCTTTTCATTCTATATATTTTGGAGATTGTAATATACATAGTCTGCCCTGTTCTTGTTAATAGCTAAATAATTGGACATGGTTGTCCATAATTTTCCAAAAGTTGAATTTTTTTCATAAACAAAATAGTACGCAAGTGAATATGTTTAGCATTTAGGACCATTAGGGAGGGATATCTGTGGATGCCTAGAGGGCAATTCAATATCCCCCTACACTTACACCATGTGGAAAGCTTTGAAGCCCCTGCTATCTCTATCCCACAGTGCTATGAGGCCCTGCTGAGTTTCACAGGACATTAGAACGGAGCTAGGAGAAGATGCCATTCCCTCCTGCTTGTGATCAGACCTACCTATTAACACCATTAGGATATGCTTTAAGAAACTAAGTTTACGTCCTAGCACTGCCATGCTTGTGGATGAACATTAGGGCCATTCAAAGCCAATGTTAGCATCTGCATGCTTCCCAGAAGATCTCCAATGATGCAAATACCATCACCATGTACAACAGTGCAAATCCAGCTTGCATCTAAGAGACCTCACGTAACAGAAATGGCTCTGAGGTTCAAGTAGGGCTTCCAGCAGGCACCCCATGTCCATTTACTCAGTTACTCACCTATCCAACACACATTTTTAACCATTTACTATTAATATGTTCTAGGCACAGGTCTAGGTAGTAGAGATACAATGATTCAAAGACAGACAAGGGCCCTGCCTTCACGGAGCTTACATTCAGTGGGGAATATCAGACTCCATCTTCCCAAAACCAAGCAGTCCTTGTCTTTCTCATTCTTGTCATCGCTTTGTCTCATGCCCCCTCCTCCTTCCTTCCTTCTGTCTCTCTCATTCTCTGTCTTTCCTCAGCCTGTAAAGCTCTATGCTTCACTCACCTGAATGCCTTTCCTTGTGCATATCCACTCATCTTCCAAGAGTTTTTAGGAGTCTTTGCGCCCAGCAGGATTTAAAGTGCTTTGTGAGTTCTCCACAAAACCAACTGAATGAAGGCCCTGCTCTTGGCAATAAGGCAAAACTTTTCTAAAGTAAATTTTTAATTTTAGAACAGTTTTATATTCACAGAAAAGTTGCAAAGACAGTACAGAGAGTTCCCATACCTCTCACCCAGTTTCCCCCATTGCTAGCATCTTACGTTACTATGGTACATTTGTCTCAATTAATGAACAAATAATGATGAATTATTATTAACTAACGTCCATATTTTATTCTGATTTTCTTAGTTTTTCCATGGATTTCCTTTTTCTGTTCCACAGTCCCATCCAGGATACCACATTGGGTGTAGTTGTCATGTCTCCTTGATCACTCTGTTCTATGACAGTTTCTAGTTGTTTTTCACCAAATTTTGACAGATTTGAGGAGTACTAGTCAGACATTTTGTAGAATGTCCCTCTATTTGAGTCTGTCTGATGCTCGTTTCATGTTACACTGGATAGGGGTTATTGGGAGGAAGACCACGGAGGTGACGTGCCCTTCTCCCCACATCATATTGGTGGGTACATACTATCCACATGACATCACTGAGGAGGTAAACTTTGAAAACCTGGCCAAGGTACTGTTTGCCGGCTTTCCCCACAGTGAAGTTACCTTCTTCCTCCTTTCCTGACTCTATTGTTTAGAAGCAATCACTAAATGCAGCACTTCTTCACCTCAAAGGGGATTGGCATGGGATGAGGAGAATTAAGCTCTACATCCTTGAGGGTAGGACAGGTTGAATATCCCTTATCCAAATTGCTTGGGACTAGAAGTGTTTCAGATTTTTGATTTTTTTGGATTTTGGAATATTTGCACATATATGATGAAATACCTTGGAGATGGGACCCAAGTCTGAATGTGAAATTCATTTGTTTCATAATGCACCTTATACACATAGCCTGAAGGTAATCATATACAATATTTTTAATAATTTTGTGCATGAAACAAAGTTTTGACTACATTTTTACTGTGACTCATCACTTGAGGTCAGGTGTGGAATTTTCCACCTTTGGTGTCATGTTGGTGCTCAAAAAGTTTTGGGTTTTGGAGCATCTTGAATTTTGAATTTTCAGATTAAGGATGCTCAACCTATATCTACATAAATTATTTGAAATTATTCTGTAAAGAAGATTTATCTCTTCTTCATTATTTATTTAGAAAACCATTCCTTTGTATCAATATGGACTCTCATGGATATTTAATGCTTTGGGTTATAATCTGATAGTAAGTTATTTATTTAGTTGTTCAAATATGCTAGCTTTAGTCATTGGGAGCTCTCAGGTTGACTCCTGTGTCCCTTTGACATGCCCCCATCCTCTTGGTTTTTGAGCACTTTCTTAACTTTCTAGCCCTACTTGTATATTTCTTGCCCCAGCCCTAGAATTAGCCATTTCTCCAAGGAGCTCTGGTTCCTTTTATTGGGGAGGATTTTTTTCAAATCCATGTCTCAGCATCATATACTCTCCAACTCCCTCTCTCGCTCAGTTAATGAATATTTATTTATATTCTACCCTGATGCTAATCATTGAACCAGACGCTGGATATACAATGGGGAACAAAGCAAAGTCCCTGCCTTCAAAAGCTAACCGTGTTGTTTGTGAGGGAGACAATCAGTGAGTCTCAACAATGAAGTATTTAATTACAACTCTGATATGTTCTCTGAAGAGAAGGGACAAGGAGCTGAGTTTAAAAATAACCGAGGCAGGGGCCTGGATTAGACCAGGTGGTTGGAGAAAGCCCCTGTGCGTGGCTGACGTTAGGTAGGAAGCTGAAAGGTGAGAAGAAACCAGCCATTTAAAGAGCTGAGGGAGAAGTGTTTTCAAACAGTAGGTTAGTGGGGTCATAAATAACTTTAAAAAAAAAAAAAGAAATAGAAAATATCAGAATTATTACCTTACAAAACATGTGTTCCCTTTATGTATAGCTGTGTGTTGATGTATTTACTGGTTCGTTATATAAAATGCATTCTTTAATGGGAATTATGGTCCAAAAAAGTTTGAAAGCCACTGTTTTAGGTAGAAATAAGAGTAGATTAAAAGCTCTGGGAAAAAAAAAAAAAACTTTCACATGTTAAGGATCTGAAAAGAGACTATGCACTTGTGAGGAACAAAATGGGATGTGAGAAGAGGCTAAAGGTGGAAGGAGGCGTGCAGCTGCCCAGCAAGGCCTGGGAGGCCTCGAGTTGTTTAATTTAAGAAGGGATGGGAAGGCACTGGAAGGTCTTAAATAGGGAGGTACTGATGTTTGAAAAGACCTTTCAGGCTACTATGTGGAGCATGGAAGGGGAGAACATGAGGAAGCAGCGGCAGTCAGTGAGAAGGCCCACGGCGTGGTCCAAGCAAGGAGAGTCCCTAGAATGTGCCGCTCACGTTCCTTGTCAGTCCTGTTCCCCCAGCCACTTGAGCAAGACCTGAACACAGCACACCTCCAATGTACACACTGGCTGAATGACAAAACCACGTGATTGTAGTAAAGACAGAGAGAAATGGACGAGTTTAGACATTTGGAAAATGGCAAGTCTTGCTGAGAGATTGGGTGTGGAGGGAACAGAGAAGGAAAGAGGGAGCCCCTTTACACACGTGACCCCACTGCTCTCACTTGTGCTTTCTCTCTCACTGTTGGACAGCAGAGGTTAGTTACAGGGTTCTTTTAACTGTTAAGATTGTGTTTCTACCTCTGCGCTTAGTCATATTGGCCAGAAGTGGAAATAACAGAATTTTTCAAGAGAAACTGAGAAAACCCAGTTCTTATCACAGATTTGCAAACTCATGTGACTCTATAATCTTTGGTGCTAAATCTCTGAACCTCTGTGAGAGCTGACCACCAGCAATTAAAGATCCTCACAGTAGTCCCCAACCTCTTTGAGATTTGATATTCTGACAGGGAGCTGGTGAGATAATCATGTATTTGGCTAACTATGTTGTTCCAAAGAACTTTCTCCCACCTGCTTTTACATTATATTAAAAGCATATTGTGGCAAAATCCTTCGGCACCACTTTTCCTATCACTGCTGATGCCTGGGACCCACAGCTGGCTGCCTGCACCCCTGCTCCTGTCCTCAGCAGAGTGCAGCCGTTGCTTGTCACTGTGGTGGAACTCAGAAGAGGACTGGCCTAGACTGAGCTGCAACAGAGCAGAAAACCAAAGACGCCAGGCCTCAGGAATGCAAAAACGTCTCTGCAGAGTCAGGTGGATATCAGGGGTGGGTGTGCTCCATCAGTGCTGGTGATTTTGGAGGGATTGGTCATTTTGATCACTTGAGCTTTATGCTATTAGTTGAGAAACCAAAGCAATGATCAGATGTTACTGGGAGTGGCACCAGCAGTGTTTGCATTGGTTAAGAATCTCCGTGTGACAGAAAATAAAACTCAAACCGCTTAAGCAAACCAAAGGATTGCATTGGCTCATAGCCCAAAAACTCCAGTGCTTGACCTAGAATTTGCACCCTCGTTATGACACCTGTGTTACGCCTGCTTTGTTTGTAAGTTCTGCCTCTTCTGCGTGCTGGCTTCACGCTCAGGCTGGCACTTCTCTTGGTGGCACAAATTGCTGAGGGAGTTTTGGTTTGTATTCTCCAATACATCTTGTAGGAAAAGAGGGATTGTCCCCTCGGGTATTACTGCAGAGAACTCAGGAAGCTTTTGCCCAGAAGCTCTAGCAAACGTTTCCTCAAACCTCATCGGCCTGAATCAAGCCATGTACCCACCCCTGAGCCATTCACCAGCCAGATGACGGGCACTCTGATTGGCCTATGCAGACGAGGGCCCGCCCCCCGGGAGCTGGCTGTACCCACCTGCCAGAGACAGGCCAGGCAGCAGGAGGAGGTGGGTGCTGTGGCAGGAGAAGGGGAAACGGGTGCTGAGGAGGCGACCTGTTCATATTTACTACATCAACATCATCGTTATTGTGACGCAGGCCAAAGTGGAAGCAGTGCCAATGTAGATTAGGAAATTTTTGTTCAGGACACCAGTTTGGCCTGCTCTTAGCTAAGTCACTTCGATCTTCAAGTCTCATCTTCTTCATCTGAAAAAACGTGGATGATAATGCCTCAGAAAAGGTCAAATTCATATGCCAAAATGTATGTTGTATATGTCAAAATTCATAAGGCTATATATTTGAAAAAATAAAAATCAAGTATGAGGTACTGTTTGTTGGATTTTCTTATAGTACCAAATGCAGTGAGTCCCGTCAAAGCCCAGACAGAGCCCACTTGTCCAGCTGGCAGGACAGCAGATGGAAGGAGGACTTCCCTGGCCACCGTGAGTGCTGGGCAAGTCAGGGCCCCTCCCATGTCTTCATGACAAGAAAGAAGTTTCACTGGTTCAGAACCAACCTAAACAGCAGGTGTTCAGGGCTGAGGTGTTGAAGTTTCAGCTTTGATTTTTCTATGAAATCGTTCGTGTTATTAAAATGTTGGCCCTATTCTCTTGTTTAAGAACTGGTTTCATTTCTAATGACACAGCACCATCATGCCATTCCTTGATTTAGTCACGAGAACCAAAACTAATGTGTGGCTAGTTTCATGTCGTTTTTATAGCAGTTAGTACAGAGAACAACAGGCTCTTGTGAAAACAGATGTATTTGCTATCTATTTCTCTATCTGCTGCCTGCCAGATTCAAAACTCCATTTCTGAGATGGCTGGGTCCTCCGGTTGGGTCCCTGTGGGAGAAGCTCCCGAGAGGACAAGAACCTGGCTATTCTTTCCAGTGGGAAACCTTTTTATGAGAAAGAAAAGTGCCATCCCCAAACCCTTAAGAGAATTGTAAGAGGGTGTCAGAAGGAGGCCTTTCTTCTTTTGAGAGATGATTCCTTTGGCATTATTGTCTATTTTGAGCACACAGGAGGGTTCTTGATTTGATGAGCTGCTGTAAATTTCTTAAAGGCCTCGTGGTATTACACGAGAATGTGAGTATATATTTAGTGTTTCTGGGAAAAGCATTGCCTTAATAATAACGCTAATACTTTCGTAATGACAAAACAGTCGATCTCTTCACAAAGGTTTTATCATCTGCAAAATCTCTATAAGCAGGTTAGATAACAAATGTTTACAGACAAAGACACAGAGACATTGAGTTTTCTATAGCTTCAGAGAAAGTTGTAGAATTTAATTAGAGTCCTGGGCTAACTTCTGTGTAATTGCTTGATCTCTCTGTGTCTGGGTTTCCTTGTGAATAAAATACAAATAATAATAATAATGCCTCATGGTGTGGTAATGAAAATTATGTAAACTCATGTATGTAGAGTGCTTAGAACAGCATCTGGCACACACTCTGCAGTCAGTAAATATTGGTTGTTGTAATTATCATCATCTTCACTAACCATTCTTCTCAGGTGCAAGTTGAATGCTCTTACCTCTTTGACACACACAACCAGCTCCACTCCCCTCCTGGCCTCCTGCCAACCTGAGTTACTTGCCTGATCTTTGATCTCAAGCTGTCTTCCAAGGTCTGTCGCTGTCCAGACCAACAGACTAAGGCAAGCCTTGCTTCCAAGCCGGCCTCCTCTAGGGCCATCTAACTAGTCTTTCCTTGCTGCCTTTTAATGCTAATTATGAGGAGTACCAATCTCTTAAAAAGGCATTGAATGTCATGTCTAGGTATATCCAACTTGCCCTGAGGACTGGACTTGACAGTTAGGCCTTCTGTCCCTTGCTTTGATTTGGAACCTGTGCTATGTCATTGTCAAGCGCCGATATTGGACCTTCTTGGTTTGGTTTTATATTTTTCATCCAATTTGGTCACCATTGTTTAACTTAATTCCTGCATTTTTTAAAAATGACAAGTGACATTGTTAAGAAAGCCTTTCTGCATTTCATTTCTTTAATTCTCTCATTCATTCATTCTTTCCACCAATATTCTCTTACTGTGTTGATCTGAGCAGTCCCAGTAATATCGCTACTATTTAGTACTTTGTTTATGTTCATATTATCCCTTCTCCTAGGTTGTGAATTCTTTGAGGCCAAAAGCCAGGGCTCCATTTCTTTGCATCACCCACAAGACCACAGGCAGATTCTGCTTGGGATCAACTCATCAAAGAACTGTGACTGCATGTATAAGCAGAGGCCTTTTCCCTCTGCTTAGGTCCCCTTTCTTTTCTTCTGAGAGTCTCACAGGCCCTTTCTGCCTGAATTTTGTTAGGCCTTCGGCAAGCAGAGACACAGATGCCATGGTCGGGGCTGCTCTGTCTTGAGCTAGGGTCTCCGAAGATGAGGCACCTGGGGTGTTCTTGGTCCTGGCCTCCAACACAATCTGTTGGTGTATGTGTTGGCAGATTACCTGCCATTTCCTCACACAAATGATCATGTCTTCTCTCCACCTCTCATGTGCTTCCCTTGGTCTAAAGTTTTTCCTCCTACCCTCAGTCTCCTTCGTCCGCCTTGCCCTGACTCCTTTCTAGGCCAGCCCTGCCCCTGGCCTCTCTTCAAGCCTCGGCCGTTACTCTGGCTTGGTCCCTCTGTGTGTCTCACTTTGGTTTCTGTTCCCCCTTATTCTTTTTCTTTCACTTTCCCCCGCCCACCAGTCGTTTTTAACAGTGTCATCACGACTCACAGTGTGGGAACATGGTACTCGCCGTCTCCCACATCACACAGCTGCCCTTTCCCAACATGTGACCAACATCCCTCTCCTGAGCCAACAGGCAGGAGAGCAGCTCACAGCGCCTCGCTCTGCTCGTGAGTCCTGCTTCTTGCCCGCCTCGGGAAGCCATGGCAGGGCAGGAGATGGGGGCCGAGCCCACAGAGGATCACCCTGGGCCTCGCGGCAGACTCCGTGGGGCAGCGAGAGCTGGGTGCGACGCCAGGCACCACTGGGAAAGCTGGAAATAGGGAGAGTCCTCCTAAAGGAGTGGTACGGGCTGCAGGAAGCAGTGGGCCGGCACCGTGATTGCAGCCGGGGGTTTCTAGTGCTGGCATGACTGGCTTCCTACTCCACAAAAGTCGGCTGAAACACTCCAGCCCTACAAAAAGCAGGGACCCAGTCATAAGTAGAAACCTCCCTTCCCTGTTTCTTCCCTCAACCTCACACATGCTGGCTTGGGCAATCTGTTTTTGTGTCAAGATTTGCAGAATTGTCCAAGTGGAGGACAGGTCTGGGGTTTTTTGGACACACCTCCCTTCCCAAGGGTCAGCCATCAGCTGGGGCAGCCAGAAGCACCTGGACTCTCACAGCAGGAGCAGGAGGAGGTGCAAAGGCTTCTGGGAATGGGGCCTTCTAGCACTCAGCTTCAGAGAGCAAGAACTGTGGTTCTTATTTCAAACGTGCAAACCGGATTTGGTCAAACACTCTCCCTGTGCGGCAGCTATCCTTCGAAGCTGTGGACCAGGGTGGAAATGAAGCTCCTGTCTCAGAAAGGGTAGGTTTCTTTTTTACCCTTTCTGTCGACCATTCTATTTCCTGCTGGTTTGCTGCACTTGACCCTTCGTCAGCAGCACCGGGGCTGCCTGCTGCAGTCGAGCAGCAGCAGCAGCAGCAGCAGCAGCAGCAGCAGCGGCAGGTGAAAGTGATCAGCACCCCAAGCTCTGCAGGCTCACGGGGGTTCTGCAGGTGTGGGTCCCCTGCTTGCTTTCTGCTGCTGTGTGCGAGCCAGGCTCCAGGGCCAGGCGGGACAGGTTGATTGAGGAAAGGAATGAGCTGGGTCTCTTGGTTATCTTCTCAAGTCCCAGAAAGGAGGTATAGACCTATGCCCAGCACCCCTCTTTTCTCTTCAGGTGCAGGCGGTTAAAGCCCACCTGCCATGGTTTGAATGTGTCCCCCCAAAACCATGTGTTGGAAACTTAATCCCCAGTGCAGCCGTGTTGGGAGGTGAGCCCTGATGAGAGCTGATTGGGCCATGAGGGCGGAGTGAGTGGATTAGTGTATCACGGGAGGGGTTTGTTACAGAAAGGGGAGTTGGGCCCCCTTTACTCTCTCTCTCTCTTTCTCTTTCCCTCTCTTGCCTTTCCACCATGGAATGATGCAGCAAAAAGGCCCTCACCAGATACTGGCCTCTTGATCTTGGACTTCCCAGCCTCCAGAACTGTAGGCCAATAAATTTATGTTTATTATAAATTACCCAGTCTGTGCTATTCTGTTATAGCAACATGAAATGAACTAAGACACCATGACACCAGAAAGAAAGCAAATATAGCTAAACTCAAGATGGACATTTGTATTCAAAGATCTTTTGCATTTCCCCCCATTGCCTAGTATATAGTGCTGAGAATGTATTTAATATTTATGACCATTTTGACATTTAAATAAGGCTTGACCAAGGTAAAGGGAAATGATAATGGGAATTTTACCAAATAGGATCAAAGAATGAAATTTTGGGGGGAACACTATTTTTAAAGAGCTGTTTTTATAGAACCTTAGCTTTAGTTGATATCAGCCAAAGTGAGCCAATCTCCTGTTTCTGACTGTCTTACTTTAGAAATAAATGTATAGTATCACCCATACCAAGTATCTTGGATACCTTTTTCAACCAATTTTGAAAGTTCACAGAGCTGGACTTCCTGAGGACTTTGGGCCTGGACTTGTGGATATGGAGATGATCCATTGAAGTGCAAGAAAGAAATATTTTAACTTGTATTTATATGTATGTTTTAATCTAAAAAAAACAAGAAAAAAATTAAGCTTTACTATTGCTAATAGTAATAAATATGACCACTGTTTACTATACATATTCACAAGTGTACATGTATAAAATTAATAAATGTAAATACAATGGGGATGTGGGCTCAATTTTCTCTTATTAGACTGTATGATCAAAAATGTTTGGAGGAACCTCTGCTTCTGGCCAATATGGAGCAATGGAGACCAAATTCACCTTCCTGCCTGAAACAACCCCCTTCCCCCCCACACACACACAAAAACATATATGAGACAACAGTTTTCAAGACCCTGGACATCAGGCAATGAAGAGAAGTGATCCCTGAGGTTCAGGAAACAAATAATGTGGCCCTACAATTGCCCAGCTTACTTCACTGAGTTCACATTGTTTAATAAACAGTTCTATGTGTTTAAAGAAAGTTTGGTAACTTTTTTACTAGACTGTAAACTCCTTGAGGACAGTGGCTACAACTTGTTCACAGTATATCCCCAGGACCTAGCACAGAACTTGTCATGTGAGAGTTGCTCAATAAACATTTGTTGAGTGAATAACAAATTCACTGAAGCTCTCCAGGAAAGCCCCAGAATGGTAAGATCATTGACAATGGGATGTTGGAGCCTAAATGCACCTAAGGGATTATCTAGTATGATTTCCTCTTTATATAAATGAGGAAATCGAGGTCCAAAGCAGTGTAGTGACTTGGCCAAAGTCACAGAGCCCCTTAGTGGTAGAGTTAGTGGGAATATTCTTCCTTATAAACCAACCCTTAGGTTAAGTAAGTCAGTAAACCAGAGCCTCAAGCTGCACAAGCACCTTTCTTTGAAGGGCTGATTGCTGCTACTCGCAGAGCAGGGACGTGATGGGGCTCTAGATCTAGAGGTTATAGTGGTGTGTTCAGGAACAAAAACAGTCACCAAGAATTACTGTGGGCAAAGCCACCCAGAGTTGAAGATATGGCCACACCCTGCTCAATTCTAGAAAGACGCTAAAAGAACCTTTCAGGCTGAGCAGAGACCAAAGGAGGATCATTTTTAGCATGAGCCCAAGCTGCCCAGAAACTCCCTGCTATGGCAGGAGTACTTGGGCCCTGGATCAAGACAAGCCCGTCCACCTGGAAACTATGGAGGACTCTTCACCTGACGCAGACCAACGTGGGAGTGATCACAGGGCTCAAAGGCCTACCTCAGAGCAGTCAGAATAGCTCTGCTGGCCCCACATCTGTCCCAGGAGAAGGGGAAGGAAGGTGTGTCCACAGCAGCAGTTGGGACTCTCCCCCACTGCCCAACCGCCCGCTCGGCTGTGCGCTGGGCCCCCACGCAGAGAAGACCCAGCCCCTAGGGGACGCTTGTCAGTCACTGGAGCACCTTCAGGCCACAGGATGTGTCCTGGAAGGAAGAACTTTCCTGCTCAGGCTTGAAGAAGCCCCTGTCACAGCTTCCGCAGGAAGCTGGAACAGAAGCCCGAGGGTCGGTTTGATTGTTGTCTAGTCCTGGCTATGTCCCTTCTCTGCCAGACTTTGTCCTGCCTTCTATGGGGAGGTGGTTCCCTTTGAGTCTTCCCCAGTTCAAACCACTGCTTACGTCTTAAAGTACTTGATGAAGCCTCCAAGCTCTTTCTAAGCACTTAGTTGGGGGCTGGAAAATTCTAGGACATGCCAAAGACTGCCCGATATTGTCTTAAGAATGTTAAGACTTGGTCCAGGTGCAGGGGAGGAAATGGACTTACACCTGCCTGCAGAGTCCTGCATCCACCACCCAGAGTCTGTCTGTGGGATTTAACGCTTGGATTCTTGTTTCAAAGCCTTTATAGTAGCCTCACCGTTTGATACAGTTCTCAACAGTGACATTTGGGCTTCACCTGACAAAATGAATGACAAGGCTGAAAGTGGTGATTTAAATGTGGCTTATGGAAACTTCTTCAGCCTGGAAGCCTCAGAAAAGTTCCTCTGGAAAAGAATCTAGCAGGAGATTATGTAGCTTAAAGGGGGTCTTCCGAACAAGAATTGTTATTTGATTTGCAACCAATTTGGCTGTGAATCTCCTCGGGCCCAGCCCCAGTTTCGGAGGGAGGGGATCTCTGAGCAGCCCGATGCAGGGGTGGGCCGTGATAGGCCACGCTGCGCTCTCTGCCTCTCCCCAGGACCGAGTTGTTAATTCGAATCATAGGCAACAGCCACAATGCAAGTCCTGAAACAGGAAAAGGCATATTTCTGGCAACGGGTGACTGCAAAGTATTTTCTATGCACTGATTAGACTGAGCAGTGGCAGAGTTATTGTTAGTCTCCATGGTACAGATCAGGAAACAAAGGCATTGAGAGGTCAGATAAGGTGCCCATAGTCACAAGGTGAGTCAGTAGTAAAACTGGGCCCAAGATGCAGCCTCGTGTCCCCTGGGCTAGCATTCAGCTCTGCCTCCAACTCTGTGGTCTCGCGGGAATGTTTCCCGCTTTATCCACAGAAAGAGCTTTTTGCAGGACATTTGTCTTGGGAATCTTGCCCTAACACCATCTGCTCTGCCCCAGCCTTCCTCAGTCCCTCCACACCCCCCTGTCGCCCTGCAGGCCATCAGCTTCATCCCTGTGGAAGTCCAGCATGCCCATCCTGGTGAGCCCTTCTGCTCTCCGCCTTGGCCATGACAGCAACTTCCCCACACACTCTGGATCAGAACACAGCCCTGACTTGGGTCCCAGGCACCTTCCTTCCTTATGGCTTCTGCTGCCACGCCAGTCTGTGGTTCCTTCGGCTTCAGCAATGTCTTCATCCCCGCCCCGTGCCCTCTCCTCATGTCCACTCTTTGCCTGGAAAACCCTCCCCTTCCCAGACCATCAAGTCTCCTTCAGAAATCCCAGGCCCTTCCCCACTTGCCAAGAACTCCTAAGCTTTCCCTTCTCTTGGACATCTTTCTAGACTCATCGAAGAAACACAGTGGCCCATTCAGCCACCATGTGTTCAAAAAGGTGACTTGTCCTTAACTCTCACCAATGCCTGAAATTATATTTCAGGAGATGTGGCAGGCAGAGTTCTCAGACAGATCCCAGGTCCCCTGCATTCCCACTTTGTACACCCTGAGAATATGATGGACTTTATTCCCAGGATCAGGTGACATCTTATGGCACAGTGACCTCATGAAAGAGATATTGCCCTGGTGCGTCTGACCTAACCATAATGAGGACTCTAGTCCTGTGACCATAGGAAACTAAGTTCCATCAACAACAAGGAAGAGCTGAAAGTGGGTTATTTCCCCTGTGCCTCCAAACAAGAACTCAGGCCAACACCTTAGTTTCAACCTCATGAAGCCTTGGGTGGAGAACCCATGCACACTGTTCTGGACTTCTGACTTACAGAATTGAGAACTAATAAATGGGCGTTGTTTTAAGACACAACAGAAAACTAATACAGGAGAATATTTAATCATATTGGAGTTTGGCATTTTTCCGTGTTTGTCCTGGTACCAGCATCTCAGACGAGGGGCCACAGTCACACCTGTGTGGTCCATCAGATCACAGACTCCTGCAGGAGGGGCGAGGGCCACCTGCTTCACTCAATAGGATTCAGCTGCAAGCAGGATTTCGGCTTGAAGGCAAAGATGAACTTGGCCTTCCTGCCTGCAGGGGCTTCTATTCAGGTAATTAAACCAGCACACAACAAACCTAAAACAAAGGGAGGAGAAGACATGGGGTAGAATGCGAAGTGCAAATCCAGAGAAGGGAAATCATATCCAATAGGTGAAATAAAAACTTCCCAGAGGAGGTGGCATTTGATATGAATTTTGGTCAGAGTAGGGTTTTATTTCAGGGACGAAGGTTGGGAAATGAAGAGCAAGTCGGAGGAATAGTGCGCTGCTTGACTGCACAGGATGTAGGACATCGGCGACATCAGGGGTAGTGTGAGTTAGGATGGAAACGTATTCTGGGTCCACAATGCGAAGGCTCTTGACTTGTAGACAGTGGCATGTTTGGGTTGTTTGGGAAGGGACGAGGGGCCACAGAAAGTCTGAGACTGGAGCAGGACAGAATCCAGGTGAACTGAGTGTAGGGTGGATTAAAGGCAGGAAGGAGATGAGATTATTTGCAGATCATGAGAGTAGAATAGGCAAAAATTATTCAGAGCCTGTACTGTAGCTCTGGCAGTGGGGGCAGAAAAAGGGAGACAAATGTCACAGTCAGTGGGGCACATAGAACTCTGAGTGAGCAACAGAAAGAACACAGCACACGGCACAGGCCCATCCTCGGCCCTGCCTCCGCCCACACACCCCCGTATTAAACATGTGCCGCGTGTCTGCCCTCGCCAATCGGGTGTGCCAAGTGTCGCCTAAAAGACAAGAGGCGCTGCATTTGAGCAGGTAAGAATGACTTGACGCAGGCGACGCGTGCAGCCCATGAGAGAAGTGTGGCCACAGCACTGCAGGCTCGGGAGACAGAGAAGAGGCAGCACACTGCAGCCACAGCATCTCAGGGAAAGAAAGGCATTAAGTCGTTGTTGTTTTGCACACAGGTGGCAAATTTTAAAAAGGAAAAGGGGTCTGTGCATTTCTCCTCTGAACTGCCAGTAAAACTTTACCTCATCCTGGCATCTGTACACACACACACACACACACACGCGCGCACACACACACACACACACGCACACACACACACACGCACACACATACTCCCTCAGCTATGGTCCGCTGACTCCAGCCCAGATGCCTTGCACAATGACAAACAGGGAGAAACAGTTATCCCTGCAAATGCTTAGTTGGGTCGTTCTTGAAGACAACTTGGTAGCCATAAAATAGTCCTTTGAGAAATTCCTGAGACACTCGCTCTCTTTGGCTCCCTCCCTGACAGACTACCCGAGCTGCGGTGGTTACTTCCTAGTCATGATTTTATAGGGTAAAAGGCATACAACGTTGTCTTTGTTCAACCACCCCCAGGCCCGTCAAGGGCAGACTAGGCCAACAGGGCTGTTCCTTCTTCCCCTTCGGGTCTGGGTAAGCACACATCTTCCACCCTTACTTTAAAGGCAGACAATTTGTTTTTATCATTTGCCAACACAGCTGAGGATGATTATTAATTAATCAAAAACACTGACTTTTAACTTCCCACGCTCTCTCCAGAGATGCTGCAGTGACAGCTTGCATCTGGACTTCAGAGCTGTTTAGATAGAAGTGGGCACCATGCAGCAAAGACTTGTGTGTTTTTTTTTCTGGTTTATTCTTTTTCAAGCACAACTCTGCCTTAATCCCATTTAGCCAGTAAACTTGATTTTAAGGTGGTCTCATTTTGTGGGGTTTCTGTTGATCTTTTTATACAGCTTCCTTTGAAACCAGAAATGCTATGTCAGGATTTCACAAAAAGGAAAATAAGTTCAGAGCACATTTTCTGTTCATCAAAAGCTCAAACCAAAGCGCAGCGGCCGCATGTTTGCATGAATAACGAAACACCATTGTCTTCCTCTGTGTGCAGTCCCATGTTCTGGCGGTACCCTCGGCGATGCCTACCCAACAGTTTCTGAAAGCAAGTTTGAAATGCTACGTTTGAAAGATCTCCACAGAGAATTATCTGATTCAACTGGTTGAGGTTTAGGCAACTGCATCCTTTTTCTCCCGAGATGGCGCTGTTAGGCAGCCACCCTCATCTCTGCACTCATCTTTGTGGCCATGCGGGTGGTTTTCAATGCAGAAGAAAAAGGAGGCAGAAGACAGCGCACCTCCAGTTACACTTCAAAGCTGAATGGCTACTCTCTAAAGTGAGATGGGGCGTTCAGCGCTGTCTTCACCACCTGACAGAGGCAAGAAGAAGAAATCCAGTGGCATTAGGGGCTGTACATACTGACAAAAGATTCTAAGCAAAACAAAACTTAGGAGGAAAGCGTGCTTCACTTCCATTTAGTGAGGGCCACATCTTCAGAATCTCAGGTACCTGGAAGGACTATGTTGTCTTGTAAATGCAGCAAAAGAAACTCTGGAAAGTGTGTCGTGAAATGTGGAGGGAGACCGCACGCAAGGCGTCATTGTGCTCTGCCTCCTGTTTCTCTTCCCCATCTTCTAGTAACGCATGCTTCCCCAAACCCCGGGCGCTTCCCGGCAGCTCCTGGAGCTGTCTAGCCAGTGCTCAAGCCACCCAGCTCTGCTTCTTCTCTTCGTCCTCCTGCCACCTGTCTCGTCCTTGTCCTTGGTCAGTAGCATCTCCACTGGAGGAGTGTAGGAAAATAGAAGGAGACACAAACTCCGCTGGTTGCAGTCCATTTGCCTCTTGTCAACAGCTCTGCTAAATGGCAGAAGAGGAAGCTATTGGCCAACACAAGAGTTTAGATAAGGTTTGAGCATTATCTGTTAAATTCATTTCTATGTCGTTACTCATCCAATCACCTCAGGATACTGGGGGGTAATCTTTATCATGCATTTTTGCAGGAGATTAAAAGCAAAATTCAGCCATTACTAAGAGCTGGTCAAAATAACTTGGTGAGATAAAACTAGTATAGCTAACATGTCTTGCTTGGTGACTTGAAACTGGTGTAGCAGCTAGAAACAGCTAAATATCCACTCCATTGTGTCATTCTCTAAAGCCAACTGCCTCTGGAAATGGAGAATTTCCTCTCTCTAGTTAGGCAGGGAAAGGATTTAACCCCTTCTTGGGTTAACAGGTGTCCCTGGACAGCTCCACAGCTCTTCTAAGTGGGTGAGAAGCAGCAAACTGAACGGATGAGTGAGGGTCTTTGATGACAAGTCATAGAAAACAACACAAGCTAATTTAGAGACCCAGCAGGTGGATCTCAGGGAACCCAAGGCTGGGGCGGAGAGCTGGAGGGCTTTGGGAACTCTTTTGCTCCCCTGCCTTTTAAAATATCTCTATCATCTTCAGTCCTCTCATTTATACACGAGCCTTCCCCCTGTGCTCCCCTTTCCCTCTAGACACAGATCCCAAATTTCTACTTTTACAGGGCCAACCACAAAGGAACAGAGATGATCCTTTTTTAGGTATAGTTTAAAATTCTTAACCCAGCATCTGATTGGCCCAGCTTGAGTCAAGGGTCTGCCTGTGGCCCACTCAGTTCTGATGGGAGGGTGGGATTGCGGGCGTAGACACGGCTGCGGGTCAGAGTGGTGCTCAGAACAAGTGTGTGGGGGATGAGGTAAGCCCACTCTGAGGTTTATTAACCCAGTGAAAGAGAAGAGTTGGAACCTGCTCCCCTTTTGCTCACAATCTGGAGACAAAACCTACACATGTAGGGAGACAGGCAATTAAAATCATTTAGTGCCAGTGACTGGGAAGGGGAAAACCCTGATCAGAATGAACTGTTAGGGAACACCAAAATAGCCTATCTTCAGTAGGATAGATCAGTACATCTAGGATGTGCATAAATGCAACCACAACACAGCAGTGAAAATGAATGAGCTACAGCTACACATTTCAATATGGATAAGTCTCAAAAGTATAATGATGCGTGCAAAAAACAAGTCACAGAAAAATACATACCAGATGATTTTACTAAAACATGAAAAATTGGACAATATACTATTTAGGCATATATATGTATATGTTACAACCATAAAGAAAAACAAGAGAATGGTAGAGTAAATCCAGAATAGTGGTTACATGTGAGGTAGGGAAGAAAAATGTGAACACGAAGAGAGAAATAGAGAGCTTTAAACGTGATAAGGTTCTATTTCTTAAGCTGAGTGGTAGATTTGATGGCATTAATTTTTTTATTATTGAATCTATACTTACGTACTCTTTTTATATGTTACGTACTCTTGTTTATATGATATAGTTTGTGATTTATAGAAAAATATATTAATATCATTAAGCAAGGGTTCAGTCTCATGAAACCATTTCCCTGTCCTGGATGACGGTCAACCATGTTGTGCTCACTTGGCCAGGGGGTGATAGTAATTCTGTTCATCAAACGATTTTCTGGTTTCTGTCCACCTGACAACTACCCTGATGAGGAAAGTATCCTTGGACCTGATAGCGCTACGGGCAGAAGAGTGCCTGAGGTATAACCATGATTTTCTGGGGTCCTTTGGCCTGATGTCAAATTGTAGCAAATTTTCCATCTCTACTCCCAGCTCAAACTTCCCAACTATCTCCACCCAAGAAAGCTAGCTAACTCTCAGCATTTTCATCAAAACACAAACTACCTGGCAATTTCTTGAAAGGTTAGACATAGAACTGCCATATGACCCAGGAATTCTATTCATACATACACATCCAAAAG
>CAUYSK010038059.1:0-13725 GCA_963575035.1 Avahi laniger | reverse complement strand
AATCCACGGCACTGAGATGGCATTTGCCAGCTAGTATTTGGAAAGAATCTGATATTATCAGACAAAAGTGTGATGCAATTTGCATACACAAAGAGTGCAATGGGCACCATCCAAGGGATGGACACGCTTGAAACTCGGACTTGGGGGGGGGGACAAGGGCAACATACGTAACCTAAACATCTGAACCCCCATAATATGCTGAAATAAAAAAAAAAAAGTGTGATGCAAATTGTTCTGTGTCTGCGTTAGGGGAGCCCGTCTTTGCTTCTTATTCTAAGTCAATCCCTTTAAAATATTAACTCATCCCACTGAGCACAGACCTGTCTTTTTATGAACGTTCACTTCTCACACTGTCTCGCAAGCGGGGCGTTTTCTTGTTTTTCCTTTGTTTTCCTTTAATGCACGATCTGGCCTGTCTAAGGAGACACCAAAATGCCAGAGCAGTGGGGCGTATAATCGGCATTTACCGCGGGCTCTGCCGCACTTTCCGAAGGACTGGGACGGTGAGAGGGCGGGGGTCTCTCTGCGTGCGGCTCTGTGCGGCAGGCTGCCAGCTTTAGCATCCCGGCCCTTAAACCCGTGCCAGACTGTTAATGTCTTAATGCTTATTCGAGTGTCAGGCAGGGCTGGCAGATGTCGGGGAGAAGGGGAGGCTGTCAATAAGGAAATTGCTTACATTCACAGCGTGATTGTGGCAGTCTGTCAGGTAGCGTTTGAGAGGATGTCATGCTGAAGAGAAGGCGGCAGAAAGAAAACGAGGGTGGCGGCAGGCAGCGCCGGGGGAAGGTCTTTTTAAAAAACATTGTTTAGAGATATTCTCCTTTTAGTCTCAGAGCTAAACTTCAGATGCGGCAGTCATAGGTCAAGAAACAAACAAGAAGGTATTTCCTATTCCTGGAGACCTTAAACGTAAGAGCCGGGTGATGAGGGGGCTTTTGTTTCTTGCCACCAGACAAATAATTCAAGCTCTTCCCTGAGAAGGCAGCTGGAGTGGGTTCCCTGGTCCTGCAGAAACACGTACGGTTTTCCGTGCGTTGCAGATTTCATCCAACAACTACTTCCTGACTGCCTACTGTGCGCTAGGCATGGTAAACAGCACGGTTACTCAATGCACAGGAAAACATATTTCGAAAACACATTTTTTTTTTTTTTTTGGAGACAGAGTCTCACTCTGTTGCCTGGGCTAGAGTGCAGTGGCGTCAGCCTAGCTCACAGCAACCTCAAACTCCTGGGCTCAAGCGATCCTCCTGCCTCAGCCTCCTGAGTAGCTGGGGCTACAGGCATGCGCCACCATGCCCGGCTAATTTTTTCTATATATATTTTTAGTTGTCCAGCTAATTTCTTTCAAATTTTAGTAGAGACGGGGTCTCGCTCTTGCTCAGGCTGGTTTCGAACTCCTGAGCTCAAACAATCCGCCCGCCTCCTCGGCCTCCCAGAGAGCTAGGATTACAGGCGTGAGACACCACGCCCGGCCAGAAAACACATTTTTTAAATTCTAGGAAGGTAAAGGTTTTAAGAGTAAGAATTTGGATGAAGTAGTAGCCCATCTATGCAACTTCAATAACACCCGCCCATCCTCTTTGCTCGTTTAGGGTGGGGACCCGAGGGAAGAGGCTTCCAGGCAATCTTCCTTTTCAAAGCCTCTCTTAGTTCTGCATTTATCAGGGTGATTCTATTTATTGCCTCCTCATGGCTGGAAAACTCTTTTCCTGTCTCATTTTTTCCCCCGGTCTTTATACTCCCTACCCCATCCCTCTAGTGAGATGCTTCTCTACTTATGAAGGGATTACGTCCTGATTAACCCAGCACAAGTCAAAAATATCATAAACAGAGAGTGCATTAATACTCTGATAAACCCATTGTAAAGTCAAAAAATCCTAAATTGACCCATCGTTAATCTGGGACCGTCCATGTATGTGTGTGCTTGGAAGAGAGGGAGCAAAGATACGGTTATCGATAGTGGTCAGATGCAATGGTCTAACTATAAGAAAAAAAAAAGCGCATGCATAGTTACAAAACTTACCTTTTAAATGCAAGGTTGGGCCCCTCAGAATGACCCTGGAAACGTGAGACATCTCCAGTGTTTATCCCTGAGATGAGAAAAGCACGCTTACGTTCAAAGGGAACATGGCAATTCCATTTGTGGTTAATGGTGGCTTTTCAGGGCTGTCTCTTCTTAATGTCCCACATCCCCTCTTGTGACATAGCTCCCTTTCATATTTTAGAATTTCTCCCAGAAGGACTGAAGGAGAGGATGTTAGGCACATTTGTTAGTTAGCTTTAGCCCAGTCAAGGAAAAGCAAATATTTTACTGATGGAAACTCCAGAGCTAAAGGAGCCCGAGAGGACAGGGATCGGGGACGGAGAACTTTTTCACAGATGGCAGGAGTCGTGCAGCTCCTGAAAGATGCTGCCGAAGCGCCCTGTCTCCATGGGCACGGAACCGGCGGGATCCAGTGCAGGGGGAAAGCCGAAGGGCAGATGTCACCTGGACGGATTCCCGGGGGCCCACGCTCACTGCCCTTCCTCTCCTGCACGGCTCCTCTCTCCTCCCTCCGCTGAGAGGGTGCAGTCTGGGTTCTGGACAAGAACGCGCCGTGTCCACTGCCCCGGAGCATCCCGCCCACCCGCTGGCCAGGCTGCATGCTCTCCGCTTTCCAGGGCACGGGCCTCAACCAGCTTCCAACCCGGCGCGGTCTCCGGGGAGGCTCTGGTCTTTTGAAGTATCCTCTGAGCCTTTGAAGTGTGCACCCCAGGGGGGCATAAGGAAATTTCTGGCAGAAATATATAGCAGGGCTTAACTGATCCCCAGAGGAATTCTCCTGGAGACACCTCACGTTTCAGGAAACAGTAAATAAGTTTCTATGTAGACAACTCACAAGGCTTTGCGTCTTTTTCTTGCTAGGCTGAAGCAGAGAGGGGTCAGGTTGGAAACTCTGGGATGCACATGTTAGCTCTGAAATTTCTTTCTTCCCAGAGCTGTAGGTTCTCCACGCCCAGCCCTGCCGCCCGCGTACACGAGGGTACGGTTAACCCAACCGTCCTCCTATACGCTGCAACACTGAGCTCTGGGTAAAAGGTAGAGCATGTTAATCAATCAACCCAGGAATAACACTGAAAGAAATACTTAAAAACACAGGAAAGCATGCTATGGGTAGACATAATTAACATGACAAAATTCTGGAAATGTCAGAAAAACAACAAAGCGTTATTGTTTCCCACATACATTTATTTTCCCACTTGGTTATTTGCAATATACTGCTCCTTGTACTGAATAACTCAGTGTTTAAAAAATTAAAACCCTTTAGAATCTCTCTATTTTTTACACATTAAAATAGTATTTTCAAAAGATTTTCTTTTCCTTCCCATCCTTTCTAATGTTATGGTTGCTATTATTCTCAGTCTTCATGTTTTTTTAATCCTGTTCTCTAACCGGATACTGCTCAAGGGGCAATGAGAAAAATAATATAATCTATATAAATAACAAAAATATATAAGTATATAAATATAAAAATAATATGTATATAACAAAGCCAATGATTATCACTTATTAAGTACTTATTAAGTGCTGGGATAACCTCTTTGCATTTATTATCTTACCAAGACTTTACAACAATCCATTACCCTTATTTTATAGGTAGGGATTCAGGGTAGGTAATGTTAAACAACTCAAGAACTCTGGATTAGTAATTCTAGTTCAAAGGTCATTTCTTCAGAAATTACCACCCTCAATTAGAAATATACTTCTTTAAATGCTCTTATAATCCTATAATATTTAACATCCTTTATCTTTCCTTCATAGTTCTTATGAGTTGTAATTTTACATTTATTTGTAATTATTTAAGTGTATCTCCCTGCTATACTGCAAATTCTAGGATCACAGAAACCATGTCTATTTTTGTTATTTCTGAGCTTGTTACATAGTAGCATTATAATATATAGTGAATGAATGAAAAATGGAATGATTTAATTAATAAATGAACCCTTATCTGTCCAACTTCAGAATTTGAGAGTTGTGGTTTAGTCAGCAAAGTTGCTTTTTAAATTAAATCCTAGATGAGGGAAGATGCAAAGATATGCATATAATAATCTATATAATTAACAAATATATCTGCAAATACAAAAATAATGTATATAACAAGGCCAACGTATACAAAGTCATGTGTATAACAGTATTGCTAGCTGAGCTGCTGTGGTTTGAATCCAGCTCACCATTTTTATCTGTTTAATCTTGGACGTGTGATTTAACCTTTCTGTGTCTCAGTCTGTTCATTTGCAGAGTAAAGATAATAGCAGAACTCAGTTCATACATTTATGAGGATTAAATGAATGTACAACCTCTCAGAACAGCACATGGGTACTTAGAATGTTCTGTGTGTGTTATTATCATTATTCAGAAACTTAGTTGGGCTAGAGAAATAAAAGTTATGGGCTAATGTCATTCAAAGAGTCCTGTGGGATAGCATTTATTCATTGACTCAAGCCCCCTGTTCTGGTCCTAAAGGTGTCAGTCTTAAAGAAGTGGACCCCATCTTTTCACTCCCAAATGGAAAACACCCAACGTGAATCCATCTTGAAATTTTTGCTAATATTTGATCTTACAAGTTCAGAAAGGAAATATTTAGGGGAACACATTATGCTTAAATTTTGGACCTATATTACAAATATTCCCTAAAAAACTCTAACACCCTCCCACTGGGCCCACATCCTCTGCGATCTTTATCAAGAATTGTGAAATGAGGCAGCGTGATTGGGAGGAGGCCTGACTAGAGCCGCACGATCCCAGAGGTGGTCACAGCTCTGCCACCTGTTAGCTGTTTGTCCTCTTGTGTCCCCAGCTAGAAGGTGAAGGCATTCATCGGACTGAAGGTTAACTGAGATAAAGCTCTAAAGCCCCTGGTGTATCCTTCCTGCTTACAGTCCTTTTTGTAACTGTCCCAACCAGGGCCTGCCCAGCACTCTGCTCTCCGTTTGTACCTTCTCTGACCACTTCTTTAATGTTCCTCCAGAACTTCCTGTGACCAGGGCCACCGAGTTGGCCTTCCTCCTCCTCCTCCTCCTCCATATTTTCCACGAGCTCTCAAGGCTTGAGTAATAACAGTAGAGTAGGAGAAAAATGAGACATTCGATCAAACCATCTGAATAGAATTTGTCTTCACTTCTGCTTCTGACTATTTCGAGCAAGGGATTTAACCTAGCCAGGTTTAATCATCTGTAAAACGCTCATCTGCAAAAATGAGACTCCATGAAGCATATTTTGGAATCATTTTTTTCTTCCTCTGCCCTCTTTATATCGTTACTGCTATTATAACACAATAACAATAGTACTATTTTTAATGTGCACTTTCCGAAATCTTTTACATTTATTGTAGTATTGGGTCACCATGTCGAAATGGCGAGGTACCCAAGTTAGGCCCTATATTCCACTTCCAGATAAGAAAATCGCGTTAAGACAGAGGGGATGTTAGACTTGACACAATCACGGAGAATCTAGAACACAGATATATTTTATTGTGTCTGTTAGACTTTTATGGTTCACCTATTGTATGCACTGTACCAGGCCAGGTGCTAATGATATATAGACAGTCTCATACTTTTTGTAATAGAACACACTCAAAGATAAGTGATAATCCCAAATGGCAGATGCTAAGAGACAAATGAGTAAATCACAATTACTTTTTGTCTTATTGATTTGTCTGTGAAGAAAAAATACCTTTTTTATTCTTATTTTTTTAATTTTATTTATTTATTTTTTTTTGAGACAGAGTCTCACTGTGTTGCCCAGGCTAGAGTGCCGTGGCATCATCCTAGCTCACAGCAACCTCAAACTCCTGGGCTCAAACGATCCTCCTGCCTCAGCCTCCCGAGTAGCTGGGGCTACAGGCATGAGCCACCATGCCCGGCTAATTTTTGCTATATATTTTTAGTTGTCCAATTAATTTCTTTTTCTATTTTTAGTAGAGATGGGATCTCAATCTTGCTCAGGCTGGTCTCGAACTCCTGAGCTCAAACAATCCGCCTGCCTTGGCCTCCCAGAGAGCTAGGATTACAGGCCTGAGCTACCATGCCCAGCCGCCGTTTTTATTCTTGAGCGGAATTTCCGCGTCCTCGTGTAAGACAGCCTCCACATCTCCTGTGGACTCCCTGGAGAGCTCAATGGGAGAAAAAGACTAATTTCACTTTGACATTGTTATGTCAGTGCTGTGTAAACACAAGCCTTGGGTGGATATCTTGCAACCACGATCTGTTTGGGCTTCCTAAGTAGTGCGTGTTTAAATGTAATCTAAAACTTCGAAATTCTGTAGAACAACAAAAATCAAGATTGGAAATTATCACGAGACGTTTTCTTCTGGGTTTTTTTTTTTTTCTGAGTCCATGTTTTAGGACTGGGTGTAGGAGAAGTATGCAAGTTTCAGTTTCATTTTTAGTGACACTGGAAAGTGATAGAATTGATTCTGAGACTCCACAACAAGAATAAGGGCTATGAGAATCTCTGGGATGCTTTCTACTTAAAAAAAAAAAATACATTTCCAAGGACTTTTGATGAAGCTTTTACAAAATATTTCAGTTTTTAAATATGTGCTCTATTCACACGGTTCAACCACGAGAAAGCATGAATGGTGTCTTGTGACGAGTTTCCTTCCTTTCTCACCCACCGTCTTCCGCCCACCAAAGTCCCACCCCCTCTCCCAAACAGCTAACCACTCACCAGTTCCTTGTTTAGCTAACCACTGACTAGTTCCTTGTTTATCTGTCCCAATATTCTTATGTATAAAATAATACAGCACAAATATATATTCCTTCTTGTTCCCTCCTTTGATATATATCGTAGCATACTCTACATAATATTTTGTATCTTTTTTCACTAAACAATATATGAGCATTCCATATCAGAACACAGTTTCCTTATTATTTTCTATTATGTCTACAAAGTGTTTGATTCTTGACTGTATCAAAATTTATTCATCCAGTTCTCTAAAGAGAGATATTTAGTTGTTTGTCATCTTTTACCGGGAGGAAATGAGTTACTCTGTTCTTTGTTATTTCGCATAACGACTGGAGTGTATCTGTAGGGTGATTTTCCTTAGCTGGTATTGCTTAATCAAAACGTATGTGCATTTGTAATCCTCCACAATAGATTTTCACCAATCTCAGGAGTTAAAGAAAAATATATTTCAGAGTAGTTTTAATTTACAATTTTGTTATTATGAGTGAGAGTGGCCACTTTTCATCTGGGTAAAAGCCTTTTCAGATACAAACTGAGCTAAGATATGTCACTGATTTTCTGTTGGATTATTCATGATTTTCACTTAGTAGCAGTACAGTAAATAAGCGTATATTCACCGTTTCCTAAGTTTGCTATGGGTTAGGCTTCTTTGTTAGGAGAAAGCAGCCAGTCTTATCTCCTTTTTATTTGAAGTTATATAGGTGGCAGGTTGTGGCAAGCACATTTTATTCTGTTTTTAAGATTTGGCCACAGTTGAATTTGAACAAATAGAAGCATAACTATACCCCAAGTCCTTCTCTTTCTATAGCTCTTCTCCATGTGGGTGAAGTTTGCTCAGTGTCTATGAAAGAAACAACAGTTACAACTAAGACAAACTCCCCGTCTGTCTTCCTCCTTAAGTAATTCCGGGATCATTTTACTAGTCATTAAAATAAGAACTGGAAGAACTGGTAAGGTGAAAAGAAACCTAAGAGAGAATTGTCTGCAACAGAATTAATCTACCACTGTAGCTAAATGATCGTTCTCTTTTTTCTTTCTTAGAAGTTTGAAAATGATTCTTTTTCCATGGATACACATAGTTTTCAGAAATTTGGAAAATAGTGGCCTATCATGATTTCTGTCTGTAAGCATGCTGTAAAATTAACCTATTGGCTTCATAGAACACCGTTTAGTAAATGTCAGAGTGTGAATGGAGGATGAGGGGGCCCTATATGCTGAATGTTAATTAATTAACAATTGTTAATTAACAATTAATTAATAATGTATTGAGCGGTAGCTATGAGCCAGACATTCTGCTCAACACTGAGAATGCATAGTAGTAACTAAGAAAGCCATGCTCCTTGCCTTCTCAGAGTTTGTGTTCTAATCCATTCACTCTTTACCCCAGTTACTTATGAGAATTACCTGGGGAGCTTTACAAAAATACCGAAGCCTTTGCCCAGGCGAAGAATCCCTAGGGGTATAACTCAGGAACAAATATTTTTTAAAACTCCCCAGATGGTTCTAAGTGAAGCCAGAACTGAAATCACTGGGCCAGCCATACCCCAGAGACAGTTAGGAAACCACGAAATATTTTAAAGAGGAAGTGGTCATGGAAATTTTGAAATGACGTAATATGAACTACATAGTACTGACTTTGAAGCATTTTTGCTACAATGTTTAACTTAAAAGCAACAATAGCTTAAGAGCCGAATTCCAATTTCTAGGGAACAGAAAGGATAGAGGAAGAAGCTAAATGGCACCTTCAGGGAAAATATCAGACAAATCTAGAAACCGGTACTTTCTCCAAGACGAATGGACTAGTTTCTCCCAAAGAGCCAATGTCAAGAAAAGCAGAAAAGGGTCGGTAGGGGGTGGGAATGGATATAGATTAAAAGATAATAAAGAAATACCAATAAAATATAACACATTAATCTTGATTGCATCCTGGTTCAAAATATCCTTGGGGACAATTTAGAAAATTTAAATATGTACTAGAAATTAGGTAATATTAGGGAATATTGTTGATTTTTCTTAGGTGATAATGCATTATCTGCATATAAGGGTATCCTTATTTGTACAAGATGGGTATCTGCAACTTTCAGATGGTTTTCAACAGCACAAAATGAAGTCACATGTAGATAAGCAAATACAGTCACACTTTTCAAAGGAGTCTGAAAGAGGCTGAGGTATCAAGGATAAAAGAGGATCCAGAACAGTGACGATAATTATATTTAATTAACTACCATTTATTGAGTTCTGTGTTCCAGATATTGTGTTAATGACTTCATATGCATAATTTAATTTCATTTTTAAAATAAGCATTATTATTTTAATCTCACAAATGAGAAAACCGAAACTTGGAATGATGAAACAACGTGTTCAAGTTCACACCGAGCTGGGATTTGAACCAGGCTCTTCCTGTTTCTATCGTGGGTGACCTTGATCATTATGCGGCATTGTTTCTACCCCAGAGTGTAACATCAGCACTTATGAGGCAACGGGAAGCTCACAGGCTTTGGATTTACTTCAGCTACAGCACTTATTTCGATGCAAATCCATCTCATTATTTATGTGTCTGCTCTATAGACTGTGTCCTCCTTGTCTTACAAAAAACATAATCTTTGGAGTCAGGAGCAGCTGGGTCCGAATTTTGGCTCTGCCATTTAGTCTATGTTCTTAAGCAATTTATGACATTGTTCAGTTTCAGCTTTCTCCTCTATGAAGACAGAGATAATATTAAGTGCTTTATAGGATTGTTACGCAGATTAAATAAATATATATGGAAAGCACTTAGCACAATCCCTGGCATATAGTAAATGCTCAATAAATGTTACTCATTCCTCTCCCCACCACCACCCCCTAAATTTAATTTAGATGGCCACACATGACTCTTGCTTATACAGAAAAACCCCTAACATCCAAAGTGATTGCCAATTCTGGAACCCTCAATCACATCTGTTAACTATCAACTCGGCATGCGAGACCATGGCTTTGAATCCCTAAAACCTATAACAGAACTGGACTAGCGTCCAAAAATACATGTTTGTTCATGTTAAATCATCAGTATCATGGTCATCATGATTTATGTACTAAGCCCGTGCCAGGCGTTAGAAGTTCCCTCTAGGACCTTAAAATATTTTCAGTGGGTCTCTAAAACCTAGACAGAAATAGTTACTAGTGATCTATTTGGGGATGATGAAATTCCATTCCAGATAAATGGGATAGTGTGAGGAGAGGCATAGAGATGGGAAAAATCTCTACTTAGACCTTTTTCCCCTCAAAGACAGGCAGTCCATTTGATTGGATTATTGTGCGTATGAAAGCGTAAATAAGAGATAGGATTGGAAGGTTTGGTTGAGAGCCTTGATCGCTTAAATGTAGCAAACCATTGTCAGTTTTGGAGGAAACGAGCAATACAAGGTCCAGATATACCACATGTCGGAGACAGTCTAATCCTGCAATGTGTGTGTGTGTCCCTGTGCGAGGGGCAGGGGGTGGCAGTGGCCATCAAGTAGGTGGTCATTTCTCTAATCTCCGAATGCAGTGGGAACAGAAATGGCAAGGGGGACTGCAGAGAATCTGGGGGAACACAATAAGAGGGTGTAGCTGCTGAGTGGCGCAGGCAACAGCTGGAGTGAGAAGGTTGAGCAGGCTCTGAGGTTTCACACCTGTGTGGCCAGGGGAATAAAGATACCCTGAGCAGAAACGGAGAAGGCTAAGGAGTGCTGTGTTTTTTTTGGGGGGCGGGAGGGAGATTTCCTAATGGAAATGATGAGTTTCTTAGACTTCACTCCCGTGCCTTTTTAAACATAGTCACACCGCAGCGCACCTGTAGAGACAGGTCATCACAGAGCTGACGGCTTAGCCGTGAGTTGTGTATCTTCTTGACTTAGGTAGCAGAGCACCCACCGTCTTATGAGCCAGTGCGCGGGCACAGAGCAAAGCAAAGGGCTTAAAACGTTCCTCTTTGAGCCCGGAGACACGCTCTGGCCCAGAAGAGCCCTCACCTGAAGGTTCTGAGTGTTCCACGGCCCGTGGGAGCTGCAACTCCGTCTGCTTTATGGATAGGCTGGTTGAGAAAAGGGGAATCATTCAGGGAACATGGAGTTTGGGGAGGTACGTGGTACAAAGTGGCAATATTTTCGCTCATTTATTTATCTTGAAGATCAGCATAATAATGCAGACTTTGAGCTCCAGAGAAAAGATGCTCACGATCTCTGACATCACGGAGTTGGGACAAGTCTATCATTTTTGAGGCCCCCCAAGCCTCTTGGCTACTGAGGTATCCGGAGGGAGCCAGTCTAAAAACGGTTAAAAACAATCTTAATAGGAAGTAGCATTTGACAGCTAGAAGACATGTCTAAAACCATGTATTCATAGTCCAATATTTTCACTTTACGGTTGAGAACACTAAGATTTCAGATGTTCGCTTCTCCCACAGACAAGCCAGTGTCGCGGGACCCTGTTTATTTGTCCCAACAATGACTCCAGTCCCTGTGAAATAGTGGCCAAAGGCTCTTGCTCCACAGGTGAGACGATGAGTCCCTTCCATTGTTTGCTTCCAACAGGTTGTCTTGTTTTGCATTTCCTCTCTTGTCCTGTGTGCTCCGGAACAAGTTCTGCTGGCCGCCTTCTTGCAAATGACTTATTTCAATACGCTGTTTGTTTCTCTGTAAAAGAATTATTATTTATCGGGTTCAAACTTTCCCTTTTCCCTGACCCATCTGTTGTTACTCCTAGATTTGAAATGAAAATTTTCACCATTATGTAGTTTGCAGATCTTAAAAGAGAAAGGAAGGAAGGAGGGAGGGAGGAAGAGAGGACCCAGAAACTTCTGTAGAAATGTATGAGCTCTAGCAGGCACCTTGACAAATGAGATGTTCGTTGAGTTATGTCACTGTGATAAACTTTCAAGGATTTGTTCTGCCAGTATATAGGTTTGGTTTTGCTTCTCACCAATGAAAAGACACAGAACAAATTCACATTCATTTTTGTTGTGTGTTCTGAATCAAAAGATGGCAATGTGTCTGCCATTACCCTTCCTGTGGGAGCAGGGACCGACCCAAATCGCATCTATTTACTGATGTTTTCAAACAGCATGTCCTAGTTTGGGGGAAAAGTACAGCTCGGTAGTGTTTTGGAATTTAAAAACTTTAAGTTCATGACTGTCTTTTGTAACAGCTGGTGTTTGACTTTTTAACTTAGGAAGGTAGGACATTTAAAAAAGAGTTTGTTGTGAGTTCTTAAAAATACAACAGAAAGAACTTAAGACAAGTGTTTTATTTATCTGTGGAACTTTATGCAGATTGAGACATTTTATTTTGCCCTTGGCGGTGAATTTCTTGCTGTGAGAGGTGTTAAATTCATTCCTCTGTAGAGAAGGCCTTGGTCTTTCTTGGACTTATTTCCTTACATACTGAAGAGATAATCTTTTAAAGCATCAAGTAATAGTCTAGGTCAGAAAGTTTCTCTTCTCTCCACCACTACAAGCAACATCTCCTCACCCAAACACATCTCCAAACACACTCCGTGACGCTCACCATGGACCCCAAGAGGATGGACCATCCCAGTCGCAGGGAGACACATCGTACATTCAACCTGTGTTTCCTTTTAGTTCTTGACCACTCTCTGGAGACAGCTAACTGGAGACCGTTAGGTAGATCACTGCAGATTCTAAAATTATCACTGGTTAATTCCAGACCCTGGAAACATCAATCATATGCTGATGGTGTTAGTCTGTGGGAGACTGGAGTTTAAAGCAGTTTTCAGTGGAGAATCAAAGCTCATTTGTGTAACTACGCGTCACAGTGGACACACTGTCTGAGAGGGGACGGATCACAAAGCAAGAGGGGACTGATCGGATTGACCATGTGAGATGCATGACATTCTTTAACAAACTTTACAGCACGTAGAGTATACTTTTGTACGGGGAGACCACCTGCAATTCTCTGGACTGTTGATTGATCATTACACTTTATAAATGTGATTAATCATTGAGAAGAAAAAGGTAAAACATAACATTATCAGTATTGCCTTAAAATGTAACCTTTAAATATAGAAGCTTATGGTTATGTAGTATGGGTATATGGAAATATCCAATTTTAAGTAAAAAATTCTTTATTTAAAATATAAATTTACAAAAAAAAATTTACCAAAAATAAAATGTATGTCAGCTGGGCACGGTGGCTCACACCTGTAACCCCCGCACGTTGAGAGATTGAAGGGAGGATCGCGTGAAGCCAGGAATTCGAGACCAGCCTGGGCAACATATTGAGACTCTGTCTCTACGAAAAAATTAAAAAATTAGCCGGGCATGGTGGTGCACGCCTGTAGTCCCAGCTACTCAGGAGGCTGAGGCAGAAGGATCGCTTGAGCCCAGGAGTTCAAGGCTGCAGTGAGCTATAATTGGGCCACTGCACTCCAGCTTGGGTGACAGAGTAAGGCCCTGTCTAAAAAAAAAAAAAAAAGATATAAACACCTGACTACCCACCACGTACCAGAAATGATAATAATGAACATTTTGTCATAACTGTTTTATGTCTTTCTTTCTTTTTTTTTTTTTTTTTGAGACAGAGTCTCACTCTGTTCCCCGGGCTAGAGTGCCGTGGCGTCAGCCTAGCTCACAGCAACCTCAGACTCCTGGGCTCAAGCGATCCTCCTGCTTCAGCCTCCCGAGTAGCTGGGACTACAGGGATGCACCACCATGCCCAGCTAATTTTTCCTATATATTTTTAGTTGTCCAGCTAATTTCTTTTTTTTAGTAGAGACAGGGTCTCACTCTTGCTCAGGCTGGTCTCGAACTCCTGAGCTCAAACGATCGGCTGGCTTTGGCCTCCCAGAGTGCTAGGATTGCAGGCGTGAGCCACGGCGCCCGGCCACTAGGTAGAGTTTTAAGCAGCATTTGTTGCTCAAAGGCCTTCTCAGTTTTTTCCTTACTAGTTGAAGACATGAATCAAATTACTCCTTCCAACCCTGCAAATTCCTGAGTTTGGGGGGTTTCTCTGAATTCATTTTCA
>CAUYSK010038058.1:0-51383 GCA_963575035.1 Avahi laniger | reverse complement strand
AATTTGGAGTAATATCTGGAAAGGCATGTTCCCTCATTTTCCTTTTTTATTATTTCATTGCTATTATAGTTATTTTTTTCCATATGAACTTTAGGACCAATTAGTCTAACTCCATGGAAAATGATTGCTATTATTTTTCTTTCTGGCCAGTATGAGTTAAAATTTAGAAAATAACTTAGGCATTACTAACATCTTTGTAATGTTCAGTTGCCCCATCTATAAACAATAAACAAGGGATGTTTTTCCATTTGTCAAAGTCCACTTTTGCATCTTTCAGAAATGTTTTAAACTTTTCCTCAACTTGTCCTCCAACTGGTTCTATTAATTTCGTGTTACTTACACATCTCAATAACTTACTGAATTTTTTCAGTTAGTTTTATTGTTGTTTTTTTAGAGTTTTTCAGATACATATTCACATCAGCTGCAAATGAAATTCACTTCCTATTTCTGTGCTGCTCAGTCATTTCTCTTGATTAATTGCATTGGTGAATGCTTGCATTAATGTGCTGAATAGCAGCAGAGATTGTGGGCATACTGCCTTTTTCTTAGAGGAAACATCACTACTCTTTCTCATTAAATAAGATGATACTGACTTTAACTGTCTTAATGCTCTACCAACTGAGCTAGTCAGGTGATACTGACTTTAGGAGGCGTGCATGTATCTGTGCATGCAGGTGAATATATGAATATATATGAGTGTGTATATGTGTGTATGTATTATGAATATATACACAAACATATAAAACATATGTACATATTATGTATATATAACATATAATGTGTCTGTACATATACACACATACATATGTATAAAACAGGGTCTGTGAGGTTTTTTGGATTACAATTTTAAATATTATTTCTGTTCTGTTGGTTTTCTTGTTCTTCAGGAACTGAGATAGTATGAATATTACTCCTTTTCCTGAGTCTCATTTTTCACTACTTTCCACTTTATCTTTTTCACTCCTTTTTTTAAATCTCATTTTTATTCTCTTGGTTGCTATCCTGTCTTTCTTCAATACTCATAATTAAAATTCGATTTCAATCTATTCTCCCTTGGACATTTTATATTTTTATTATTTATTTCTGACATCATTTTGTCTCCCCCCCGCCCTTTTCTTTCCTTTGTCAGCTATCTTTATTCCTGGGTTTTCTTCGTTTTTGTTATTGTTCATTTCTAGTTTTAGTTTCTGAACTTATGAACCAAGGTGGTTTCTCACATTCTTAAATGCTTTTATGGGTATATTTAACTCCATTTTAACTGTTGTTATATAGTTTTCTTTTTTATGATTGTTCTCTCAAGGAGAATTTTCCTCAATTGACGGATGTTGACTTAATATTTTTCCTGTTTGTATGAGAGATATCTGTTCTTCAAGCATGTTCTAAACATTTGTTTACAGAGTTCTGTCTTTGGAAAACAGGTCCATTCACTGAGAGAAAAGAGCATATAATGCATAGGATTAGGGTTAGGGTTAGTGTTCATTAGTGTTTTTACAAGATTCCCAGTTTAATGGTGCTCTCCTCTGTCAGTGCTATGAAGTTCAATTATTTAGCTTATGTTCTGTTTGTTTTGGTAGTGTTCATAAAAACAAAAATGCATAAAATGGTGGAACTGCCTTATTTTGGGAGACTGACTAATATATAATTTTCATAGAATAATGTCAAGTTCTTGTAACAAAAAAAAATTTTAAAGGTTTTGATATTTAGCCTAATGTATTTTAACAGGAAACTAATACCAAACTGGACAGGGCAATTTAGATGCTCTATACAAAGATGTCGGAAAATGTTAAGCACAACCAACAGGGCACGGTGCAGTGTTCTCAGGCCAGCAACACAGGAAAGCTATACCATGTCTTTTCTATAGGGGCAAAAGGCCAACTGGTTGTCTGAAACCTGGTGAAGTTGCTAAATAGACAGTGACACCCTGCAAGAGCTCTGGCCGTGGAAAGAACACACAAACCAGCTCAGCTGACAAGAGAAGAGCCAGGGTAGTAAATATGCTTCTCTCCTCTCTGTCTCATTAGGCACTTAATCAATTGGCAGAAAAAGATTTTGAGTGTTCACAATAGCCTGGTATTTAATTAATATGTATTTTTTCATTACTGGTGAATTTATCTTTTCTTAAGAAAGTTTAGTAATTATCAGTATTTCATTTTCCCTTAAAATATCCATCTACACCTTTTTCCTATTTTCTTTTCTTTTTAATGTTCTTTCTCAAGATTCATGTGACATATGTATATTTTTAAATATCTCTACTATTATTCTGTCACAAATGTTATAAATATTTTTTCTTAGTTTGTCACTGATCTTTACTTTTTCATAATGCCTTTGATGTATGGAAGATATATTGTGTGTGGCTAAAAATATTAGGGTTTATCATATTATTTCTTCTGGAGATTTTTTTAAATATCAGAAATACCTTCCTATTTAGTAGTATAAGACATTTGTAGATTCTTTTTTTGTGATAGCTATTATTTAAGTATTGATTTTTTGAAAGTTCAGATTTTTATCACATGCAGTTTGTTAAAAATTCTAAGGGTATATGTGTGTTTGTTTTGTTAAAAAGGTAAACTAAGGTATAATAATATTCTTAAAGAGTTTACTTGAGGAAACATCAGTTCATGAATTAGGCAGCTCCAAACCAGAAGTGGTTCAGATTCCCCACAAAGGGAATCCAAGGGGGAGGCTTTTATAGATCAGGGTAATTAGCATATCATATCCATCATCTCATACATTTATCATTTCTTTGTGTTGGGACCATTCAATATGCTCCTTCTGGCTATTTGAAACTGTATGTTATTGTTAACTATAGTCATCCTATCATGATATAGAACACTAAAACTTATTCCTCCTATCTAGCTTTAATTTTGTATCCTTTAACAAATCTCTCCCTAACACCTTTCCTACCCCTCCGAACCTCTAGTATTCTCTATTTTTCACTTCTGTGAGATCACCATTTTTTTAGCTTCCACATATGAGTAAAAACATGCAGTGTTTAACTGATTTTATTTGTAGAGATGCTGTTTTGCTATGTTGCCCAGGCTGGAGTGCGGTGATTATTCACAGGCACAATCACAACACACTATAGCCTTGAACTCCTGGTCTCAAGCGATTCTGCTGCCTCAGCCTCCCAAGGAGCTGGAACTTCAGGCGCGCGCCACCCTGCCTGGCTTAATTATCTCAATAATTTTTGAATAATGTATTCCTTTTCATTTTATTATATGCATCACATCAGAGTCTCTTTAAAGACTATGCAAATTGTTTCATTGATCTATTTATGCCAGCATCACCCTATTTTAATTATTGCTGATTTATCATTTTTGGCTTCTGATAAGGCAAGTCACTTTGAAGCCTGTTTCTGCTCACTGATCCCCACATTTTACACTGACTGAGTCCTTTATTCAGTTCTTTCAATCAATTTCCTACCCAGATGAAATAAATTCAATAGAGGTCTTGTGCTGAGAAATCTGAATTGTAGAGTAAAAACACAGAACAATTTGCATAACACTTTATGAAAACTCAAAAATTCACCCAGTCCAATTTGGCAACATAAATCCCTCCTCATACTGTATTTACATAAACTAGTGAAGGTGATCACATCGTCTATAAACCTCTTCAAATTGTCACTCACAAAGGTAAAGTATAGAATGGCTTTATTCCTATCAGAAAAATGTATACGAATAATTGTTTGGTTTCATGTCTGCACTTTCTAGTCAACATAATACAGTTTTGAATTGTGAGTTAAAGGTAATCAGGGACGAAAATTATTGCCCAGTTTCAGCTCTGATTCAGGTTAAAGCAAGAGTTGTTCCCACACTCTTAAAAATAAGTGTTGACATGTCCAAAATCTATGCCCGCTTTCGATGACAAACGAGTCTTCTTGTCGCACCTTGGGGAGCTAGGCTCATGAATGTGCAACACTCATCACCACTCTCCTTCTCTGGGCCACCTGCTAATTTGCTGTAAGCAACAGAATTGATGATAATATTTTTGTTTCTTAACCCACTAAATTACCTGCATCCTCCAAATCTAATTGGTATTCTCTTCTGTGAAGCATCAATGGTTGATTTTTATAAGGAAATGAAAATGACAGGCAGAGTCCCTGTCCTGAGCTCCTGGCAGATAGATCAGTCTTAGGACATGCCTGCTGCCTGCAGCCCTTGCAGAAGGTGATGGCTTGCTCAGCATGATCTGGTGGGGTCCTACCTTAAGACTTAAAAGCCCCAGTTTAATTTGATTAACTATTCTTCTGCCAAGTCATTAGCTATTGCCTCCTTTATCCCTAGACTTTAGAGACCTTTTATGGAGACTGTTGTAAATAAATAAATTTGACAATCTACAGGGTGTGCTTTGTCATTCTCACAATGTTGACAAAAACAACTGGATTTAGAGATGAAAGTGCATGGTGTAAGGAGTTGGGGGATGGCAGGAATGAAAGGGAATGTTTAAAAATGCGAAGAACCACGTGCAGACAGAGTAACTCTGAGCTTGTCAGTGCCCTTGCAGGGGCGCTGGTTCACATGCTGATTGTGAGCAAGGAAAATCTCATTTAAACCAAGTGGGAAATTATAGTTACCAAATTAACAATTACTTCATTCGCATATATATCTTTCACTGCTACATTTCCATCATTGCGTGGGTCACTCCTAACCTTGGGGCTCTTTATAATTTGCGATTCCATTAGTGTAAAAAATATGCACTCTGAACACTGACTGGCATGACTTCCGGTCAGAAAGATCAACTGCATGAGCCACACTATCTTCAGCAGCCCCTGCACTGCTGTGCTATGATCTGGGTGTGCAGACTGCTAATGCTTTGTTGGGAGCTCTTTCAATGTGAAAACTATTTAATGCATTAGCTTTGATGATACATATGCATGCTCTAGAACAGTAAAATGCTAAGGTCTGTCCCTCTGATGAGTCCAATGGCCATACCAGTCTCACATTGTGTAAGAACACAACTTCTTCACAGTCTTTAACAGTCTCCACATTCTGAACTGCTCCTCCAGATCTGGAGTCCCAGCAGGCTGTGTTATTTGCAACAAGCTGAGGGCTCTGCCTCACTTACATTCCTTGTCTCTTCTATGTGACTCATTAAAATATTTTGTAATCCATGATGAGACTGATTTGTTAAGTGATTCATTTACTCAAATGTTTATGAGCATCTATTACAGGGAAGTTTTGGTGACAGGTGGCAGAATTTAAAGGAGAAACAAGATAGTCATTGCCTTGCCTTTTTCAAGCTAATAGCTTATAAGAGAGACAGGTGCATTGAATAAGAAATTATGGTAACAGTTGATGAGTGCTGTGATAGAATTTGAAGGGGCAATAAGAACATATATGTAGCAAGATCACCTACCCTGGAAAAGTGGGACCAGATAACAATATGTTTAGCAAACACTTGTTGGGCATCATTAAATGCACAAGATGAAATTTAGGCTAGTGTCTGAAAGATGATTTGGACTTGATTCAGTGGAAAGATGACAATGCAGGAGCAGGGACGGGGATCATGGGAGGGAGAAGGACAAGCACGGGAGAAGATCAGAAACCAAAGACAGCAAGGCATTTTGAGGAATTGATATTAGAAGAATACAGCTGTTACAGGAGAGTGATCAGAGTGAGGCTGGACGAGGTGGCCATGGGAGGTCTTCTAAGCCAAGTTAAAGAATCTGAAATGTATCTTTATGTAGCTAGACGGTTACAGTGCTCACAGGTGCCTACCAAATAGCACTAACTGAAGGTGTCAATGTGTGGTACACAGAAGGTACTCAAGAAATGTCTAATGATTCTGAAACTGAATGACTTTGCCAAATAAAAATTGTAACTTCATCCATTGGTAATGATTTCATAATACACATATGTGCAAATTTCCTATTGATCAACTTAGCAAACAGTATTTTATCTTTAAAAACAGTTCTTTAACCTTTAGCAAAAGCTTAATTTCAAAAAAAAAAAACTTAAAGGCCCTGAAATAGATGATTGCAAATTTCCAATGCATTGAAATATAATTATAAGCACATTGAATGGAAGTACTATAAATAAAAATAACTCATCAAGTTGTTTTTATAACCAGAGTAAGGCAGAGTAATTAAACCAAGAAATTAAAATATGTAAAAATAAAATGTAATTCTATATATCAGATTTAGCAATGATTTTCAAGGAAAACTGTGATTGATCTTACAGTTTTGAAACAGCCTGCTTTGGTCAAATTGTAGTCAATGCTTTGTTTTGCTTATCTCAAAGATTGTCTTCCATTAGCAAATTCACAATGTAAATTTTCATGTCAACTTAAATTGAATAATCCATATAGTTAAAAAATGTGTGTATGTGTATGTGTGTTTCTGGCGAAGAGCTTAACAGGAGCGACTCTCGTTAAAAACATCTGCTAGTATGATTTATATTATAAATAGTCTTCATAGTTACAAAAATACAGGCTATTGCTGATGACAAATTATTCATGCTATTCTACTTAATAATATTCTGATTGGAGAATCATAAACTATTGTCTTTTCTCCTCTACTCCCTTCCCAATTAAAAGAGATGAGCTTCTGTCACATGGAAAACTGGAAGCAAAGAGAGGAAGTAGCTCTTTGCATACAGCCACCCTCTCTTGGAAGTTGCTATCTCCCCTTTGCTCCTTCAGAAGAGTAAAAGTTACAGGTTGGACAGAGTAAAGGCTTCCTGTTGTTTCTCCCTCTTATGTCATGCTATCCTTTCTTGGTGTCATTAAATCCTGTCCACACTTTGGTAAACAATCCCTTTATCAAATTCTCCATAACTACCCCATTCATGTGCTCTCTGCTCCTTGCAAGAACCTTGGCACATACAGTACCTGGTACCAGAAATAGTCCCAGGAAGCATACTTTCAAACAGGATTCTGAAAATGGGTTGCTCATATTTTTGAGGGGTACACAGAAAGCCCTTTGCCATGGAAAAGTGGCACCGTGTTAAGCCACAGAATGAGGTGGCATCATGTTTATTCAAGTTTTCCCTGATGATGACCTGGGACGAGATGCAGGTGAAGCCAAGGTACAAGAGATCACATGGCCACAAGCACTTAGCTGCTAAGGTAGAATTAGTAATTATAATGAAAATAGTGCCAGCTGGCTGCTTCTGAGAGCTCTTTTTACCACAGAGAAAAAGAAAAAAGACCAAGAGTGTCCAACTTAGAAAGCAAGTGGAAAATCAGAAAATCTTGATGGCAGCTTTGAAGGAACACCTCATCTCCTATAGTCTCAAGTTGAATATAGTTAGACACCACAACCTGCCTTGGGCCTGATTTTGAAGGTCGAAGAGTTGTAGCTATGTGCCATCATCCCTGGACTTATAGAATGACTTGCCTATTACCATTTCATCCCATATGACATTGCCTCGGACCAGGAACGGTTCAACAATGGGCTCACTCCCATATAAATCACTGAGTTTACTACATACTCTAGTCTCAGAAGCTGGTTGGGAGACAATGCCTTGCACGGTCAGGTGCAGTCCGACAGAATGTGGTATACGCCTTTATTCCAGCAATCAACATATTGTGCAGGAATCCACGGGACTGAAAATTAAGAGATGGAGGCAGGAGTGTCCCCCTCACTATTATACCAAGAAATGTACTTGATAAATTTTTGTTTCTTTGTCCAGTAACACTATAAGTGAAGGGGTTTGAAAGTCCTAGTGTCCAAGGGAGTAATGTTTCCACCAAAGACTACAGTCAGGTATTGATAGACTTAAATTATGAGTCAGGTACCTGGCCATTTTGGGGTCCTCATGTGCTGAACTAACAGGGTGAAAAAGGGACCAAGAAGACTGATCTTATTACTAAGGGGAAATTGAGTTGCTGCTACACAATGGTGAGGATGGGTACGTACAAATAAATACGTCTCTGGAATCCAAGGGATTCAATGGATACCTCTTAGTACACCATAGTTCAATAGTCCTCGTCAATGACAGACTCAGGCAACTCCATGAAGAACAGGACTACCAAAGATTTGGGATTTTTTTTTTTTTTTTAGAAACAAAAGTTTGGCTTACCACTCCAGAGAAAGAACACTGTTAAGCCAAGGTGGTGATGAATGGAAAAGTGAAACAAAGAAAGAGTGGTAGAAGAATAAAGTTCTGATTGTTGACTTTGGCTTTGTAATACCTACATATATGAGGACTGTACCAATGATGTTTTGTTGTCATTAATTGCTCACCCCTTTTTTTGCCCCTGCTATCTTATGTAAATAACAATGATGTCATTAATATTTTAGATTTGATGATGGGAATATGTCCTAATTGGTATTTCCTCAAAATGTTACATTATCTCATCCTATTTGGGAATTCATTGTGTTGAATGCATAAATTTTCTACCCATAAAAAAATCGAGTGGATATAAAAGACAAAAGTGATGGATTATGCCACACATCTCCAATTAATCTCCCCAGTAGTGGGCATTAGCAAGAGATCAGAGGCAGGAGGAGAGGAGGTTGGTGGCTTTATTTTCTGTCTTCTCCTTTGTTGGGTCCCCTTCAGTTGGCCCATAAATAAAGGCCATATCTCCTTTCTATGTAACCACTATTCCTGAGTCACCTCATGTATAGGGGAAGAAAAGATTCCCTCTCTGTTGCTAAGTCTGTGGCACTGCATTATTCTTCGTTGATTTTCCTAAGCCCTGCCTACCCTCTGCAAATATTCCTTTCATAAACATCCCCCAATTTTCCTGTTTGTTTAACTGTATAACGGTTAAACAACTTTTGTTTAATAACGGTTAGCTAAAGGTAAAAGCATAAAATAGTCATATACTTTAAACATTTTAACTTAAAAAACACAAAATATTTTCCAGTCTTTCAGAATAGGTATACTGCTTTTCGTTTTCCATTAGCTTTCTTGCATTAACTTTACTCACAATGCATTATTTAATTGTTTCTGGTTTGGGTTTTTTTTTTTATTTCAGCATAATATGAGGGTACAGATGTTTAGGTTACGTGTGTTGCCCTTGCCCCCCCTCCCCCCCTCAGTCCAGGTTTCAAATATGATACATTTTATATTGTGAGCCAGGATACCTATGCCTACAAGTGGACACAGGAACACATAACTGAAACCAGCTTAGTGAAATAATACTTACCTTCACCAAGCACAATGTACTCTGATAGATTCTATTCTATTCTATTTTTCATTTCTTAAAAAAAGTGATGACTTGCAACCCACTAAAGTGGTGCTGCAAATAATAGGAAGCAAACTTCAACTTGTGAAACCCTGGAACCAAGAGCCCAGAAACGCCCTGTACTGAAAGATCTGAATGGAGTTTTTTGTTTTTTAGAGACAAGGTCCCGCTCTGTTGCCCAGGCTGGGGTGCAGTGGCATCATCATAACTCACTGTAATCTCAAACTCTTGGGCTCAAGTGATCCTCCTGCCTCAGCCTCTTGAGTAGCTGGCACTATAGGCTGGTGCCAACAGGCCTGGCTAATTTTTCTTATTTTTTGTAGAGATGGGGGTCTCACTATTTTGCCCAGGCTGGTCTCGAACTCCTGGCCTCAACTGACTCTCTGACCTCATCCTCCCAAAGTGCAGGAATTACAGGCGTGAGCCACCATGCCCTGTCTGAAAGGAGCGTTATGCATAGCCTGTCCCTCATTAAAAATTACTGAAACTTGTCATGTAGCAAAGCAGGGGCCTGGGGACACTGGGAGCAAGCAGACTGGGGCTGAGCCCTAACCAGGCTGAGCAGAGGACTACTGGGTGCAGTGAGGCCACAACACAGCGGCGGGAGCAGCATCAGGGGCCATGTCCTGTGTCTCAGCTCCAGTCCACATGCTGCCCCACTGTCTCCTCATATGAAACCATGCTTCAAACCCACGCTGATTTTGCAAATGGAGTCAGAAGTCAGGCAGGTAATCGCTTTGCGCCCCTAGCAATGGAAGGATCGGGAAGTGGGAAGATAGTGCTGTGAAAGCAGCTGTGAAAATCATGGAGTAACTTGGTAAATGAAAAATCCGCTCAGACTCACAAGAAGCACAAAAGTGAGGAATTAAGCGACTTTGTAAATAAAGGGATCATTACTCTCAATGCATTAATACACACTTAAGACCTATTGAAAACTTCCCATTCCAAGACAAATGAAGAGCATTATCAGCTCATTTCCCAAGTTGAATGGGCTGTTTTCACCCATTGGGCACTGGGCGTCAGAGACCCTGGGCGGCGGGCTGGCTTGGGTGGCATGCCAGCAGGCCTACGCTGGGGACACATGAGGGGCTGGTCCCTGCATTGCTGCTATGGTGAAGGTGGAGTCACAGCCTCGTTTTTCACTAAAGGGAGGTGCTTGGTGCGCACCTGATGAAGTCGGGAGGAAAGTTCTACCCCAGTACACTTGCCCCCTCCAAGTTTCATCATCATTCACCAAATAAGCATAATTGCTCCGTGTTTAAGAGGTGCTGGGAACAGAGGCACTGCTAGTAATTGCCTAATGGGCCTGCGAAATGAGGTGTGAGGCACATCGGTGTGAAAAAAGCAATAGCCACAAGTTTATTAACATTGAAAATTAAAATAAGCTCGGCCCCAGCCAGGCAGCCCTTGCTGAAATGAATCCCATTATCCCTCTAATAACTGTGCGGGGCTCAATTTGAATGCCACCCAGTGGGTAGAGAGGCTTCAATACGGGTCACCTCTCTGCCAGCTTCCGGGAGCTGAAGATTCTCTGGTTCACTGGTAACTATCGCAGAGGAAATACAAACACCCCCGCCTCCCTTGCAGCTCCTCCAATTCCACTTAAATCCAGCCAGTGTGTGTGTGAAGAGCCGCAAGAGGGGGAGGTTGGAGAGAATTGTCTGTCTTTCTGATCTGGATGCCATTTTTTAATAATTGCTGAATGGAGTTTGCAAAGGTGCGTTGTACGGTTCTGGGCTTGAACGTTACCAGGGCCGTGAGAAGGAGGTCAGGGGCTCTGCTGGGGGCTCAGCAACCACCTTGCCTTCTCTTTCTCACCTTGATCAGATTGTCAAATATTTCTGGTTGCCCAGTGCCAGAAGGAGAGCTGCCCTTGACCTCAAGCTCATCCGATGTATGTGGGAAATGAGGCTCTCTCAGTAAAATAATCAGAAAACAATCCTCTGTTCAGGGCCTGCTACGCCTGAAGCATAATGACAATGTAGAGAGAGGACACGGATTGCAGGTGAGGGAAAGGAGAGGGAACTGGGCGGACAGAAGCCGACAGACTTACCGAGGCATTTGGAGGAGCCGGGAGGAGACCGGGCAGGCAGCAGGCAGGGTCTGAACTGGGAGCTAGTGGGCAGGAAGCAGGGGTGGATAGAGACAGCAGCACTGGGAAAACCGGCTGCTGGGGTTTGGGTTCAATTCTGGATTTAAAGCGAATCTTTGGAGGTTTAAAAAAAAAAAAAAAAAAAGGAACCACATCATTAAAGGACTTAAATCACTTTACAGTGAATTCACTTTTAAAATTTATAATTTGTTGTGACTTCTTTCTTATGCTAAATAAATGTCCGTTTTTATACATGAAAATATGTCTGAAGTTTAAATTTTAATTCACTTTAAATTTTATGAGTTTCATTCACTGCCACTTACTTCAAATGCGCCTTTACTGTTTCCCAGAAACCCGGCTGTGTTCCCCTGGCCCACCCACTTCCTTAGTCTTGGGAGACTGTTTTGCACCTTTTTCCCTCTCCTCCAACTGTCAGCACCCCGTGCCGGGCCGCTCCCACAGCTCCCGCCCGCCCACTGTGCCAATGAGGCCTCCCTCCCACCGGTTCCACAGTGGATCTCTCTGTGGCCACCCAGGCCCAGCCTCCACCTGAGCACCAGAGCTCCTCCCTCACCTCCCCAGGGATGTTTTTCTTTTTTTTTTTTTTTGAGACAGAGTCTCACGTTGTTGCCCTGGCTACAGTGAGTGCCGTGGCGTCAGCCTAGCTCACAGCAACCTCACACTCCTGGGCTCAAGCGATCCTCCTGCCTCAGCCTCCCAAGTGCCTGGGACTACAGGCATGCACCACCATGCCCGCCTAGTTTTTTCTATATATTTTCAGCTGTCCAATTAATTTCTTTCTATTTTTGGTAGAGACGGGGTCTCGCTCTTGCTCAGGCTGGTCTCGAACTCCTGAGCTCAAATAATCCGCCCGCCTCGGCCTCCCAGAGAGCTAGGATTACAGGCGTGAGCCACCACGCCCAGCCCCTCCCCAGGGATGTTGTTCCAGAAGTTCCCCCTCCCAGAAGCACACATTCTTCATTGTCTGCCCCTCTATTGTATCAACAGAGCATGCAATTCAGCATACAAACCTGCAGCAATTTCTCTCATCTTAGAAAACAAAATCCTTTCTTGACCACACGTTCCAGCTCTTGCCCCATTTCCCTCCCCTTCTCTGCAGCACCAACTGTCTACACCGCCACCCATTCTCTCTCGAACCCGGTCCATTCGGCCTTTAGCCCCAGCCCTCAATGGAACCTCCCTGGTGGAAGTGTGGATGACTGACTGACGCTGTGGTGCCAAATGGGACAGCCAACTCTCCCTTCTCATGTGACTTGAACTTGTAGCAGTCCCTTCGCTCTGCTCCCAGGACACTGCTCCTTCTCCATCTCCAGCTGGTTCCTTCCCATTTTTTTCAACCTCTAAAAATTATAGTGCCTGGGGCTGCATCCTTGGTCCTCTTCTCTCTTTAAACTGTAACCCTAATGGATCTCATCCAGTCCCGTGGCTGTAAACACAATCTGTTTGCTCACAAGTCCCAAATTTACATCTCCAGCCTGGACCACTCCCCTAGACTCCAGAGACATCGCTACTTGGGTGTCACTAGGCGTCTTAAATGTAACAGTTCCTCCTGGTTCCCGCCTCCCAGCCCCACCCATGCACACACGCACCAGATCGGCTCCTCCTGCAACCTCAGCCAATGTCAGTTCCCCCTGTCCTTTCTCAGGAGCACGACCTTACTCATCCCTGACCTCCCTCACACCCCCACATTCCAATCCACCAGCAAACCCAACCGACTCTATTTTCAAACTGTATCCAGACTCTGACCACTTCTCACCACCTCCGCTGCCATCCCCCTGCTCCAAACCCCCAGCCCTCGCCAGGATGGCTGCAACTGCCTCCAAAAGGGCCTCCCTGCCTCTACCCTTGGCCCTATGTTCTCAATACAGCAGCACAGCTACTCTTTTAAAATAAAAGTCAGATCATGTAATTTCTCTCCTCAAGTGTTCTGCTTCTAAAGACTTCCCAGATCCTTTAGACTAAAACCCATCATTCTGACAATGGCCTAAAAAGTCCTATACTCTCTCTGACCCATCTGCTGTCCTCCCCTCGTGCTGCTCAGCCACACCGCACACATCCTGCCCCCTGATCTTTGTCCTTAATGCTCCTTCTGCCCAAGTTTCACTTGTCGATGTGTTCATTGTCTCTCCACTAGAATATAAGCCCACTTGGGGCAGGGACATTGTTTCACTTGCTAACATGTAACAGGAGTTCAATGAATACTTGCAGAGTGAGCCTTATTTATTTGAACCCACTTGTTAAAGAACCTGTATGCACAAGGTGCTACCTCTGCTCCCTCCATCTGTTGCCAGGTGCTCAATGTGCAAGGCCTTGATAATACCAGGGTGACACAAAAACTACTTTGAATACATAATGTTGCTGGCATTCCCCTTTCATCCATCCCTGCACCCTTCATGATTATCGAGATGAGTTTATCTCCGCCCTCTGTTCCCTGGCCTAGGAAAAGAGAGTTCTAATGCCAGCTGCTGCCTGGTTGCCTCCCTCCAAAACAGAAGTAATTGACCCTAACTCGCAGTTACTTTCCATTTGGCTGAGGGAGCAGTGCCTGACATGTCAAGGCTCAGCTCTTTCATTTAGTTTCTGTGTGATCTTGGCCAAGTTATTTAATCTCCTGAATCTCAGTTTTCTTAAAAATAGAATGGGAAAAGTAAAGCTAGCTTCTAGAGCTATTGCAAGGATGAAATGAAACACAGGATGCATAATAATTAGTACATAGTACTAGCTCACTAAACATTGATTTCCTTTCTCTTCCCACCAGAAGGTGACCCTAGAATCACTCTGAAATCATAACTTTTAACCTAACATTTGATCATGGCCTCTAGTGATGCCTGGCTGGGGCTCAGCAGTCATGGAGACCAGCATGGGCTGTTTGGACCTGTGTAGGCCCCCTCTGCCTCCCCACCTCCTTCAGACAAGCCCACAGAGGGACAGGCTGCCCTTGGCACCCCTCTTACATTTATGGCAGTCCTTCACCGTCCTGCAAGGGTGGTGAACTGAATTCAGAAAAATGACAGATCGTTACAAATATATTACATGCTGTAAAATAAAAGAACGTCCTTGTTGGAAAGCCAAATGACTTACTTTGGAAGCAACTTTAAATGATAGGCATAGGATATTGCAAATGCAGAATGCACGTTACACTCTGGTATAATACTTTAAATATACATGTGGTGCTCTAATATTGATACATGTGGATGTTGGCTTTAATCCTTTAACTGGAATGCTCTCTGACAGTAACTCTCCATTACTCAGCTCTCTATTGATTTGGGTTCATCTCTTAGAGTTCAGACTTGGAGAATACTCAGGCCAGGTCTCCGCTGAGAACGATGGCATGGAGAGTTGGTAATAATCCAATGAATTCCAGTAATTATGTGATGAATTACAAATCGCCTAGTGTTTCCTGGAATGTTTAATTCAGGAACACACCTGTGAACTTTCCAGGACAAATTCTGGGGAGGAGGTCAGGAAAGAGGGTGTGTCCAGTGGGGTCCTTGCCCAGGTACCACTGTCCTAGTGCTAGTACATCTGTATCTCCTCACCCCAACACATTCTTATAAACACATGCAATTTACACAACTTTCAATTTCTCTCTGCCCCTATCCTACCTCCAAGGTGAAAGCTACTAAAGACAAAAGCTGCTAAGAAAATCCTAACTAGCTGTGTGACCCTGAGTAAGTCACTAGCTAGATAGTTCAACTCAAGTTCTCTGACTGCTGTTCTCAAACCAGGATGTTGTCAAAGGTCGTGGACCTCTTCAAGAGTTAAGGAACAACAGGCTCTACGCTCAGAGCTCATGTCGTTCTGGGTCTCTCTGCTTCTGAACCCATCACAAAGGTGACAAAGATACCCAGCTGACAGATCGAGTTCTCCCAAAAGTATATTTGACGTGGCTGTTCCCAGACTCCTGCAAACCTACAGTTTATGAGCCCATGATTTGGCAGCGTTTAGAGAAATAGTTTTCTTTATGTTCATTTTCAACAACAGACTTCTCAGAGTGAGTGACTGCATGAAGCCATGTAGTTTTGATGATGAAAGATTCTGGGAATAAAAAAGAAGGCTCCAGATACTTTTGAAGACAATCATCACTCCCCGTTTCCATGGTACTTTCCTTTGTATTCTGCCATAACAGATATTCATTGCATTTTCTTCCAAATCAGATTATGACAATACTAATTAAATTCTTGATATGTCATTTTCCCTTCTGGGTCATGATTCATGTCCGCCCAGATGACCAAAGTAGGATGAACCTGTGGTTCTCTTCAGGGTAACTATGGGGCAAGAGACGGCTTGTTAAAGCTCTCATTCCTCGGTGAACTCGGTTTTCCTTCGGTGCAAGTCGGTAGGGCCAGGAGTATTTTTCTCCTCAGCATAATCGCAAATGCACCTGCCACAGAAATGGGGACTGTGGGGCCCACTGGGGTGAAAGGAGTGGGTGATTCAGCACTTCTACTCCAGTGGGTCTCATCAGCCACTCATGAAACTAGTTGGTCTCCCTTGGGAACTGTACAATGGTCTTCAAGATCCCTTTCAGCCTTCACCAAGTTAACGAATGTGTTCCACTGAGTATTCATGCAGCAACCGTGGCTACTGGGGCACCAGGGAAGGTATTCACTCAACAAATGTTTACTGACCACCTGTTAAGGACCAGCCTAGGACCCAGCCTAGTGCCCCAGCACTAGGACCTGGGGCACAGCAATCAAAAAGGTAGACATCATCACTGCCTTCACAGAGTGGGCTCTGTGGTGAAAAGGGCCTAGGCTGGTGGTTGGAAGGCCAACATTTGGATCTAGGCTCCCCCGTTTTACCTCTTTGAGTCTCAGTTTACCTTCAGCAAAATGAAGGTGATAGCCCTACTACCTACTTCCTAGGATCAAATAGCCATGCTGACATGCTTAGCAAACCATAGAGCACTGCAGAAAGATAAAGTATTGCTACTGCAAAAATTGTTCTCTCATATTCAAAAGAATTGAAAGCAGAGACTTGAACAGATATTTGTGCACCCATGTTCATAGCAGCACTGTTCACAAGAGCCAGAAGGTGGAAACAACCTAGATGTCCATCAACAGATGGATAAACAAAATGTGGTATATACAGACAATGGGATATTATTCAACCTTAAAACAGAATGAAATTCTGATATATGCTACAACATGGATGAACCTTGAAAACATTAATTATGCTGAGTGAACTACACCAGACACAAAAGGACAAATATTGTATGATTTCACTGACACGCAGTACCTAGAATAGTGAAATTCACAGAGACATAAAGTGGAATGGTGGTTCCCGGAAGCCGTGGGGAGGGGTCAGTGGGGAGTTAGTGTTTAATGGGGACAGAGTTTCAGTTTGGGATGATGAAAAAGTTCTGGAGATGGATAGTGGTGATGGCTGCACAATAAGCATGTGCTTTATGCTGCTAAACCGTTCACTTAAAAATGGTTAAAATGGTAAGGAAAAACCCTCTCTCAGGAAAAACCCTGGCAAGGTAGATGCCAAGGTGAAGGGGCAGCTTGGTGTGCTCCTGCTGTCCAGGGCCCATCTCCAGCTCCTGGGAAAGGCTCAGCACCTTGCCTTTGTCAGAACATCTCCATGGAAATCCACCTGATGGAGGTCAGGGATGAAGGCCCAGGGTGAATTTTTACCTTAAGCAGACCAGATCTGCAGATAAACAAACGGTTTTGAGCCTGGTCAGTTTCTTAATCCTTGGTAAGCACACACATCACTCACTGCAAATTCTTCTCCCAAACTGGAATTTACCGGAAGAAATCAATTTATGGAGGCAGCTGTTTCTTCTCTTGCATGTCTTGCATTAAGCAATATAAATTGTACAACTAGCAAGACTGATGGTAATAATATTAAGTCCATAATAATCCAAATCAATTCCACCAAGATCTGGAAAGGCAAGTGGGGAGGTTATGGTAACGCATAGTTCTTGGGAAGCAGTAATAGTGCTATGCTCTGTGCTAACTGTGACCTAAAGAACATGTTCCTGGGAGTCAGACCAACCTGTGGTTAAATCCCAGCCCTGCTATCAGGTCATTCTGGGTCAGGTTGGGCCATTTCTTAAATCATAAATTGGGATAATAAAGTTTGATGGGAGACTTAAAATCAGAGAGCCTGGGACAGCGCTTGGCACATAGTGGGTGCTTCATAAGAGGTGGTTTCCACCTCCCTTTCTTCTACCCCAAAGCAAGCACAGCCCAGCTTGCACATTTAACAAGTAGCTCCTACCTCAAACCCCATGTCCTTATATGATACAACAAATCCATATCGTTGATAAATGGCTTTATAGTGCTAGTGCTATATATCTTAAAATCAAATTGACAGGCAAGCATCTAGAAAATCTAAAAGAAGCAAACCTTGCCCGTTTCCATGACCCAGAGCCTATCACACTATCAAGGGCTGATTTGATAGGAAACTCCTCAGTATTTTGCCACCAGGAGCAGAGCTGTGCATGGGTCAGGCCAAGAAGTAGCCATACAGGAAACCTGATTGTATAGAGGGTTAGGGGAGGAACAAAGAAGGAGAGGCTAGAGGTGACTGGCTTGTCCTTGACCTCTGGCTGCATCCCGGGGCCATCCTTAGGATGCCCCAACCCCCCTTCACACCAGAGAATGAGGACTTGGAAGATGTCGGAGTTGCCCCTGCTCCAGCAAGGCAAGCTGCCCAGGGACTGACTGAGAGAGGGAGCCAGGAAGGGACTGGGGTGTCCCTTCGCTACTCTTGTCCTTCCTCAACAGCCCAGATGCACTTATAGATCCCCCGGGACCTCACTGTTTCCTTTTTTAGCTGTCCTTACATTTGAAACTCCCCTAAAGAAAGCAATAAAATGAGAGGGACCCTCAGACTGCCATTTGCAGGTGTTCCAAGAGGCAGCGAGTCATTCGAATCCCCCCTTAGGCCAGTGGATTCTCTCCATCTGTGCTTGCAATTCAGTCGAGATCAGTATTTTCTGATGCACACCTTTCCTGGAATGTCTCTTTCTCTGTTCTTTTGCACATACCAAAGTAGAAAAATCAGTGTTTCCGTCTGCATTATTAGAACCAAAAATAGGCCCTTTTCTCCCCAGCCTATATCATTGCCACGTTACAAATACATTTTGTGTATCCACCACAGAGGTGGTTATATTTCCCTCCTGCCTCCTCCTTTCATTATACAAGATTTCCAGTTATTCAGTATTTTGTTCTCATTAGAACACTGCTTGTCACATGTTTTCACCAGAGACATTCATCACCAAGGTCAAAGGGTGAATATCGTGATCTATTACACTTAGAGGAATCTGATGAAAAGCCACATAATTATCCAATTTAAAGAGAAGCATGTAAAAAAGAAGGGGAGCACTTGCTATAATTTAAATTGTTTTGTTTCCCTGAAGCAAAATTCAGCACCTGATTGACAGGACCTAATGATAATTCTTATTGATATGGTGATGTTAATTGTGGAGAGATATTTAATAAGTCCCATATTCCGGAGGTAAATGCGTGCTCTTAACCTGCACCTGAACCTGATTTTTGATGCAGCGTGGGGATGAGGTACAGATACAGATAAGTGAGCACAAGTGGATTTTCAGTCTTGTGTGGCAGAATGGAAATTGGAATCTTCAGAATCTATTAGGAGAACAATTCCACAGTTGCTCACACTTTTATAAATTATACTGTATATTACAGAAAGACACAAAGTCAGGGGAGTTGCAAGAAGAGGCTATTGTCATGACTTTGCAGAGAAGTTTTTAAGGTGGCATTTGGTGATGGTGGTGGTGGTTTTTTTCAACCAAAGACACACATACAAGAATGTGATCTGTATTCATTTCCAAACAATCCATGTCCTGAGTCACCTCTCTCCCACCCCCAGGTCAGGCTGACCTGCAGACGGGGAGGCCAACTGTGAAACGTAGGGAGATTCTTGGAAGAAAATGATTTCTTCCGCCATGAACAAAACCATTCGAAAAGGCCTTCATGAGTCTAAATTACAAAAGGAAGTGATCCGTAAGGGCAGAAAACATCAACTGGATCTGCATCCCATCATGAGATCGCTGGGCTTCAGGAAACAGCTGCTGGGCTGTGGGCGAAGCTGAGGTCAGTGCCAACGCTCTGAGAGGCCATTCCAAAACCATTATCTGGACAAGAGACAATGGGTCATCAGACCCAGCTATGTGTGATTTGATCTGGTAAGCCGCTGAGCCATCCCTCACTGAGAAGCTGTGTGTTTCTCGTGTTTTTATTATGTGCTAACAAAGTTTTAAATATTATGAACTTTAAAACTGCATCTGTTATTATTATGACACAATTCCATCATTTGGGAACTAACATTCACATAGCCATCTTTGTGCAAATGATACAAAATAAAAACATGAAAGAAACTGTAAAGACAAATAGAGTTGAAAAAAAGAGAAACAGACTGAAAAAAAGAGAAATAAGCTTCGAGAAAAATAACCAAAGTGGCTTAAATCTTAGGGAGGGCAAGTTGTGAAATTGAGTTCAAATTATTTTTTTAAAAGTCCAGGCTAACTCAGTCACCCATTTTTACTTATGGAAAAAGGATATTACATAGTGAGCATTTTAATATGATGTCCTGGTCAATATAATTATCCATGCCAAAGCATATTTAACTTCAAAATAATCAAGAGAGTTATAACCTGAGTCACAAATGGGTCACTGTCACGGAAAGAAAGCTATTGATCTACAAATAGGGACACAAGAGCCAAAATGTAATCATTAAAATAGTCTCACAGAAAATAAAAGTAATTTTTAATGACCAAAATATTAGGAATGTTCAAAGCATTTCAAGATAAGATTCTTCTTGAGCTTAGCAGCTGGGGTCTGGCATGTCATGGGTGATCAGTAAATGAGCAAAGAACAAGAAATTCTTTTTTTTCTTTTTTTTTTTTTTTGCTTTTAATACACACATACACACACATACACACACACACACACACACACACACACACACACACACACTTGGAATATTCCGGATATAAATTACATTGACTTTGAGCCATGTACTTACCTTAAGTGAAAAAAAAGCCAAGTTAATTGGGGACAACCAAATTGATTGCTGGTTATGATACCAATGGCAGCTGAAACTGCTGCCATGATTTTCGACTTCCTAGGCCAAAGCATTACATCATGTGCAGGAGATTATAATTTCTCTGAAGCACACTTCTGGTATCTCACAATCCGAAAAGCGATATGCCAGCAAATTGAAGAGAGTTCAGAGAAAAGCAATAAAAATAATTAAGGAGGCCCTTGGATTGACTGATGGGAAGATGAAAAGAATTAAATGTGGGCTGCCTGGCCCAAAGATGACCTGAGTGGTTACAGGAACGTTATGCAGGTATCTGGAGGGATGAAATTCCTGTCTGAGACAGGCATTAGTCCCACAGAATAACGATGCAGTAATAAACACAACCAACCTGGTGCTGCTCCAGGCAATACCAAGGTCACATCTGCACTGGGCAGCTGCCAACAGCCACTCTGTGCTTCCGAGTGTCTCTTGGTGTGGGGTCAGGGCTGACACAGAGAATGGTATGTCACTGAGGTTCTCCTATTTCCATTCTATACACGTATCCTATGCTAGACATCTGGGTCCTTGAAACGGCCTGCAACCCAAAAGGGAAAAGGTAAGGATTGGTTAACATCATGGTTAGAAGTCTGGATTCAAATCTCAGCTCTGGCACTTCCCAGCTGAGTGACCTTGGGAAAGTTACTCAACCTCTCTGAGCTGCTGTTTCCTCACTTGTAAAATGGAGATAGCAATAGTGTCCTTCTCCTAGTGCTGTTGAGTGAAATCATTCATGTAAAGCACTTCTCGGTGCCTGGTCTGCAATAAGTGCTCAATATATGCTCACTATTGTCTTTTCATATTATAATTAGCAGCCAGGGCAGGAAAAATGCTAAGGATCAACAAAGATCTGACCCTCCTAACAGGGGCTCCAGGCCCCAAAACACTCTCCCATGAGTGGCCCGGCTGGTGCCTGAGCAGACACCACAAAACTTCTCATGTTATTGATGTACCTCCCCATCCCCCCAACCAAATGTGCCAGTTTCTTTCATACCTACTATAGGCTGGGGGACCAAATGTCCCAGTTTGCCCAGGACAGCCCTGGTTTATGCCTGTTGACCCAGAGTGTTTATTAGTAGCACCCTCTTTCCCTCATAAGGGTCACAGTTATGATGGTGAATGGTATGGTCACCCTAGTCGTGAGCCTCTCGTCTTCTTTTTCTCTAAATCTTTCACCCCCACACCGTTCTTGATAATGAATTTCGTGAATACATTGACGTTGCCATGGAAAAGTATTTTTCATCACTCCTGACCTACCCAGGTCAACAGTTTTACCCTCTCAGGATCTGGTGAATGGATCCCTGTGCTCCTCGTCTCATGTCTGCATTTTAATATGCTCAGGCCAAAGAGCCCAGCCGGTTAGTCCGTCCTGGACCAATAAGCCTTCTCCATTCCCACCTTCATTTTAGTTGATTTTCTCTGGAAAATGCCACTGGATCTTCTTTAAGAACCATAGCTGAAATTTTAGATTTTTTTAAGTGAAAGAAATAGTCTATTCCAGTATTTGGAGTCGAGACATCTAGATTTGAGCTCTAGCTTCATCCTTTACTGCCTGCGTGAACTCACACATCAATCTCTCAAAGCCTCACTCTCCTCATCTTTATAATGGCAACAATATGGAGATAGTTAGTCATCCACAAATACTAATAGCTTTTCTCCTTCCTTTAGAATCTGTATTCCTTTTTCTTTCTTCCCTACTGTCCTGGCTAAGACTTCCCCTACAGTGTTGAATCAAAGTGGAGAGGGCGGACATCCTTGCGTTATTCTCACTCTTACAGGTCGCTAAATATGTAACCTGTAGATCTTTCATAGATGTCCTGGTATCAGGTTGAAGAAATTCCCTTCTAGTCCTAGTTTACTGAGTGTTGAGTTTTGCCAAATGCGTTTTTTCTGTTTATTGAGATGATCACATATTTCCCCCAATATTCTGTCATTTACTTACTAAATTACAATAATTAATTTTCAAATGTTTAAAGAATCTTATATTCATGGGATAAATCCCACTTATTATTGGACTCAATTTGTTAACATTAGTATTTTGTTAATGACTTATGTGTCTCATGTTATTGGAATAATGCTTTAAGAAAAGTGTCTTTATTTTCTTCCTGTATTTGAAAATCAAATGAAATTGTGAATTCTAACATGTTCTGTAGACTGTAAAGTTGTGTCCACAGGTAGGTTACAAAGCGACTGCCTTTTCTAATGATGATGAAAATACATAGCACGGAAGTGGGCCTTGGCAGGGCAGCAGCCCACAGGCTGGCCAAGAGCCAGCCCCACGACTCACCCCGACTCTCTCACAAGTTCACTCACAGCCAGTAACTCAGAGCCCTCCACCTGTGAGTCTGACAAAGACACCTCCTGAATTTTACAAGAAGGCCCCAATTTTAAATAGTTCCTCCTATTGTCAAACCTCATCACACCATGTGTCCTGATTTTGAGTTTAAGGGTATTTTTTTCCTGAACACATTGACTTATTCTTGCCCAAAAAGAAACTCATCTGCCACATTCTTGACTACTCAAGTAGCTCAAAACATTTTCCACAATCTGTCCAAATGCAGGAAATGGTAGAGTTTACGATATGCATATTGTTTTAATACAACTATAAATATTTCAGTCTCTACTTAGGAAGTTTAAATTTAAGTAAGGTTCTTCAATGTTGACAAAGTTTATTGACAGTATCCTAATTTATACATCCCTTGCATATTCTTTCTTTCATTTATTTCTTCAGTAAGTATCTACTGAGCATCTACCATGTGCTAGGTGCTAGGCTCTGGTCTAACTGCAGAGATACGGCAGAGAGTGAGCTGGGAAAGGCGATGTTCTCGTGAGTCTAGTGTTGTTCGGATTCTGAGCTTGATGTTGAAGCCCTGTGCTGGCTGCTGGGTAGCGTGGTCCAGACCCCCATGCAGGACCCCAGCACTCATTTCTCTAGCCTCCGGGAGTTTGGACTACCTATAGCTGGCATCTGACACCCTTCCGAGGTCTTGTTCTCAGCCAAAGGGAGCTGCCTCAACCAGATGTGACATTCCCTTCTGGGAGAAGCCACATCTAGCGACTGGTGAATGGTGGGCTGAACCCCCCCCCCCCATTGCCTCCATCTAGGACAACTCTGAGAGGCCATCCTAGCTCTGGATCCTGGCTTCATTACAGCTCAACTCCTTCTTCTGACCCACTCGGCTTCCCTCTCCCCTCACAAGTATTGTTTCCAGAACATTCCTGGATAAACTTCCTGCACACAAATCCCCATCCGAGTGTCTGCTTACTGAGGGCAACTGCTAAAAATAAGTCCTAAGTCCTGATATCTTCTTTTTAAATGTTACCTCTGGGAGGTGGTAAGAGATTAATTAAAATGACTTTATCCAATGTCTGTCTGCAAATGTAGTAAAGCTGGAAAATATACCAAGTTTATTGAAAAAGGGGGAAACATATTTTTTCCCAAAATTAAAACCATAACTGACAATTCTTAGGAAAATCATCACTCCCAATGAATATACCCCCAAAAAGTTTAATAAACAAACAAAACCAGCCACCATCATGACACAAGAGTTTCCAAAAAACTTGTCTAACATTAAAAGTTCAGGTATGAAATGTCACAGACATTAACCTTGGAAATAAATATAGCACTATTAGATGGGCAGAACTCTTGGCTATAATGTGGGTCATGAACTGCCGAAATCTGTGAGGTGTCATTTCTGTCTCACACAAGGTCTTTTATAACAGAGCTACCAAGAATCTTCACATGCAGAGCGTGACTTGCACGCTGCGTGGTTCATGACATTCTTTCAAGTTTGGTTTCTTTTGGATGGCAGAGCAAAATCTGTCAGCGGTGCAGTGAGACACCATTGCAAGCCACAAGGGGGAACTTCAGCTGGGAAAAGATGAGGATCCTCAACTAGCATAGGAAAGTGCATGGTGTGTGTCTCCAGTGCGTGGCATGGCAGGTGCTCAGTGAGTGGCTCCTGGTGATGACTGCCTCCTCTCTTGCCCTAGGGTAGTGGTAGCACAAGGAAAAACTGGTGAGCCCCTGATGCTTCGCTCATTCATTCCATAAATATTGATTCAATAGTTGGGCTAACGCTAAGCCGTGTAACGAAGAGACTACCAAATATGGTGGCTTAATGACACACAGGTTTATTCTGCACCTGTGTAACATTTCAGGGCAAATGGTCCAAGTTGGGGGAAGCTCTGCCATATGTGGTCACTTAGGCCTGTGTCTTTCTCCCAGTTGCTCTGCCACCCCTCAGAGTGTTGTTCTTGTCTACACAGTCAAGTTGACCGTGGACCTGACCACCATGCTCCTGACCTCAGGAAGGGGAAGTGAGTACACGTCCAGGGTAGAGGACTGCCTGCCAAGCAAATGAGGCAGAAGTTAGACACATCACTTCCTCTCCTGCTCTGCAGGTGATGATTTTCTCACCCAACAACACAGCCACAAGGGGAGCTGGGACTTGTGGTCTAGCTGGGCACCTGGCAATGCCAACAATACCAGCTTACAGCCAGCCATCCTGCTAGGCCCAGATGACCTGTAGTGCTCACAGGCTGGTGGGGAAGAAAATAGATAAGTAGAGAAGTAATTATGAAATGCAAAGGTCAAAGAAGAAAATAAAAATGATGTGTAATAAAGACTAATATGGGGTGAGAGGATGTGAAAGTGTTTCTGGGGAACCAGTATAGACGGAGTGGTCGGGTGATATTTAAGCTGAGACCTAAAGGGAAGAATGCATGGCTGCATGCCAAAAAAAAGCACCAGACAGAGGAACCTGCTGCACAAAGTTCCTGGAGGGAGAGAATTGGGTGCGTCCAAGGCCCGTCCAGAGAGGAGGCCGGAGCAGAGTGAGCGAGGGGAAGAGCTTTGAGCAAAGGATGCAGAGGAAACAGGCAGGATCCCGAAGGACACTGCAGGCCACTGGGAAGAATTTGAATATTTTGAAATAAAAAAAATAATCAAAAAAATAATAAAGTGGGGTTTCTCTTGGGGAAAAAAAAAGAATTTGGGTATTTGAAGTGCAATAGGAAGGCAGGTTACAGGATATGATTCACATCTGTAAAGATCCTGTGGCTGCTGTAGGGACAATGCAGCCATCGATATAACCCATCTACTATTCTGAGAAGGGAACTTTAGGGCCAAGAGACTGAATGTTTATATCTTGTCTCTAAACAATAATTTTAAGATGAAAAATTAATCCCCTGGTAGCCAAAGCTTTTTTGGGTTTTCAGAGGGCCTCCTGAGACCAGCCGCCCAAGACAGGAGTCTGAAGCCATGATCAAAAATCCAGAGCCTTCAAAAAGGCTTTGCTGGAAGGCAGATGAGGCGGGAAGCACGTTGTGGGGGGCGATGGCGATGGGTTTTATGTGTAGGCCACTTCTGAGCTCCAGTGGAGGGGGCTCCCCACACTTTGCACTGCAAGGTTGTTTACCCGACTTGAAAATGCGGGCAGCTGGGGAGTTGGTTTCTATATCTTCAGGATATAGAAAGATACAAGAAATAGAAATACCTTCTCTGGTTTTATCGTAATATAAAAAATAATATAGATTTATTTGTAACGGAATGATGGCCAAATATATCTTGTTTGTCTACACCTTTTAAAAATATAGTCTTGCATTTACAACTCTACACAGATGTCAATAACCCCTGAAAGTTGGAAAGTTCTTGCTAGTTTACAAAGTCTTTGCCCACATTACCTTATGCAGATACTTGGTTGAACTGAATTTTCTATAAATGGCTCTTACTAAGAAAATGAATTCAACTGACTAAAAATTGAAATGTATAAATGTCTACATTACCTATTCATTTATCATAAGCATTTAGTCTTTTAAAATAATTGGTAGGTCCTGACGATTCAAGAGGCCTTGACTGTCTTGGTTTTTTAAAATGGTGACAACTTTGGATGAAATGCTGCACATTTATAAGTAATTCTGAAACTCTGGAGATAACAGGTTATTTCAAACCATTCTATGAGAATATACATGCAAACCATGTCCGCATTAACTCAAATTCTAAATTAGTTGCAGTGTCAACTAATCATTTCAAGCATTAAAGCTTGGCCTTGGGATGAAATTAAAGGAGAAACATTTAGGCAGAATCATGGAGAATTACCCTCAAAGTAAGATGGCTAAATCCATAAATATTTTCCTAAGGGAAAAAGTGAAAGTATCATCAGTTTCTAAGTAGAAAAAAAAATTAGCCTGTGGACCATAGAAAACAGCCTTGTCTCGGAACACTGAGTTATGTTTTTTTCTACCTCTCATTTTCATTGTAACTAATGTTTCCTAATATATTAAACAAAGAAATGTAAAAGAGAAATCTACATTAGAGGTCTCTGATTTGTCATCCATAGAACAGCTGAAGTAACTGTTCTAGTACAGGGGGATTGCCTGGGTATCCATGTCCCAAATGCACGAACCCCGGCACGGTAGGTGTTTCTGGAGAATTAAGGATGTGCAAAAGCATGAGTGTGAGAGGAGGGATGCAGAGGGAGAGAATGAAAGAAAAACAGGAGGAGAAAATGTGGTAGAGGGTACCATTTATAAACCGCTGCCAACTCACCCTCTTCTTGGGAAACATTGGCTCACAGTCTTCCGAAGGAGAGCACACCTGCCTCCCAGGAATTCATTCATTCATCCTCATTTACTGAGAGGGACACAGTGCTGGGCCCTGAGACCAGACATGAGTCAGACAGATGTGGCCCCTACCTTCCAGGGAATCACGGTCTCCCCAAGGAATGGACACAAAAAAATGAACAATCTGAAAAGAGCTCTTTGAGAGGAAAGTGCCACGTGCTGGGAGAGCCTAGTGGAGAAGGTGATTCCTTCTGCTGGAGCTGTCGGGGCAGGCTTTATAGCGGTCCCTGAGTGACTAGTGTGCTTTCCCCAAGCAGCAAAGAGGTGAGCCCAAGGGCCTCTGGGAAGAGTAAAAGGAGAGAAGCCTCCAAGGAAAGGCAAAGGGCAGACTATGTGTAACCTGGGCTGAGCACTTAGGCTGTGCTCTGCAGCCATAGAGGACCCACAGTAGCTTTTAAATCAGAGGAATGGCGCAATGGAGTCTGGGTTTTGGAAAGGTTTCACATTTGCCTTTGGGACAGCCCTGAGCAGAAGATTCTGTACTCTAGGGCAGCTTTCATCAACGTGAGAGCCCTGCCTTGCTCTAGATCAGTGACTTCTTCCAGGGATACAACAGCTGCCTGTGCTCACAGATGCTGTGGGTTGTCGAACGGGCACAATGAGGACGGCTTGTCTAAGACCTCACCTGGGAAGACCCAAACCCTGGGGTGACTCCATCACTGGGAGCTGGGATCGTTGGGGGTCCAGGACTGTTGATTGGAGCTCCTCACGGGGGCACGCTCAGAACTGATGGCCAGTACATCTCGCAGGGAGTCAGGAGTCAAAACTCTGGATGCTCAGTGTCTTTTCCATCTTATGGTTGGGAGAGGCGATCTGTAAAACGATTCCTTGCTGCTCCATACTTACCAATTTTTGTTTTATTTCTTACTGCATCAACCAGCTGTGACTTACCATAAAAAAGGTCTCCAAGATGTGACCTATTCATCCCTTTTCAACTTCTGCTCCCACTCATACACCCCAAACTCTACAGCAAACAGTTGCTTGGAGTTGCCCGTAAACCCTTGATTCTTTTTCTTGTCTTGCCTTTTCACAGCCTGTTTCCTCCACCTGCGACGTTCCCCATGTGCCTGGCAACCTCCTATTTCCCTTTCACAATTCAAACCTGGTATCATCTGGTCTCATAAACCTTTGCTGAGTCCCCAGGTACAGCGAATGCCTTCCTCCTCTCTGCTCCCGACACCTGGCATTCTATTGTGTTCTACACTTAGCACCCTGCTGCAATTAATTGTCTTCACACCTGCCTCTCTCACTAGCCTGTGAGCCCTCAAACTCTTAAAGGATGGAGAATTTGTTACTCTTCTCTGTCGTCTCTCCAGCTCTCAGACATAGCAAGCACATAGGGGATGTTTAGCCATGTGGACTTTTCATAGTGACTTTTGAGTCAGCCTTAACATTTTCATAGCATTTTGCAGAGCTCACGCTAGGAAAGCCCTCTTAACATCTTTCATCTTCTGCATGGAACAATCCTGTAGGTATTATCCCCATTTAGAGATGGGAAACCAGAGATGCAGAGGCATGTGTGAGTTGCCCAAAGACACTGAGCAAAAAGTGGCAAAGCTAAGACCTGTTCCTGGGCCATCTGATCTGCTCGGAGCTCTTGGATTGCATGACAGCAGGTGCCACTGAGCACCCAGCCTCAAGTTCAAAGATTTATTTTAGATATAGTCTGCATCCAGTGCCCAGGGCCATGCATGCTCTTCCCCACACTCCAATTCCATCCGTTCCTGTCTGAGCACCACTCTGGGGAGTAAGCCTAGAGCAGGACTCTCGGAGCAAGGGGAGAGGGGCACTGCGGGAGTTTACTCAGAGTGGCCTCAGACAACCTGACTCAAGTTCAAATTGTGGTCAAGTCAGCAAGCTAAGGCTGCAGCCAGGACTGCAGTGGAAGGGGAGGGATGAGAGCTTGAATTATTTCTTCTGCAACCCCATCCCTGGCATCAATTTGTGCAGCAAAGCTTACATTAGAGTTCATGTCCTATTGGAATCACCATGAAACCAGAACTATCAGAGCCCAAATTAGTGAGATCTTTAGGTGTTTATGAATTGTCTTTATTTTAATTGAATTAATTTTTTTTGAACAGAAACTATATTTACAGAGTTTGAAATTCCACAAGCACAAGAGGATATACAGGAAAAAATGTTCTTCCCACCCTGTCCCCTGCCACCAGCTTCTTTTCCCCAAAGGTATTTCATGAATAGTCAAGAAAATATATGTATGTGTATATATGCACACATATTCTTTTCCCCTGTTCTGAAACGAAGGGCAGACTATTTATACACTGCTCTACATCTTGATTTGTTTTTCACTGAACAATATGTCTAGGAATTCCCTACACATCAGCACACAAAGAGGCGCCTTCATCTTTTTCACAGTTGTGCAGTATCCCATTGCATGGCTGAGCCAAAATGTGTTTAACCAGTTCCCTGTTGAGGGGCATTCATTTTGCTTCCCATCTGTTGCTATTATAAACAACGTTGGTATGAATAACCTTATAGATGCATCATTTTGTTCATGTGGGAGTAAATCCATAAGACAGATTCCTAGACTTGGAACCACTGGATGAAAGGGTGTGTGCATTTGTAATTCCAGGGAGAGTGTTGCCAAATGACCTTCAATGGACTTTGTACTAATTTAAAATCCTACCAGAGTTGTAAGAGAGGGCCTCTTTCCCCATGAAATCTCTGTTATACATTAGCCATCAGGAATGGTCTGAGGATTCAAAGAAGCCAGGAAAACCAAACAACTTCTATGAATTTAAAAAATAAAAGCAGGGGGAGATGCACATCAAACCCATAATGAAAAAAAAACAAAACACAAAATGAGATATCCCACTTGGCACCCACAAGGACAACTAAAATCCAAAAACACAGAAAGTAAGTGCTGGTGAGGATCTGGGGAAATTGGAGTCCCATTGCTAGTGGTGCAGCTTTTTGGAAATAAGCGATTTCTCAAAAGGTTAAACAGAAAATTACCATATAACACAACAATTCCACTCCTGGGTATATACCCAAAAGAACTGAAAGCAGGTACTAACACAAATACCTGCACACAAATGTTCATAGCAGCATTGTTCCCAATAGACAAGCGGTGGAAACAACCCAAATATCCACCAAGAATGGATGGATAAACAAAATGTGATGTCTGCTTACAATGGAAAACTACTCAGCCATAAAAGAGAATGAAATTCTGATACATGGTGCAACAAGGAAGAACCCCAAAAACATGAGTGGAAGAAGCCAGACACAACAGGTCACATATTGTATGACTACAATTATATGAAACATTCAGAATAGGTAAATCCAGAGACAGAAGTCAGATGGAGGGTTTCCAGGGGTTGAGGGGTGGAGGAGATGGGGGGAGTGGCTACTTAAGGGGTACAGGGTTTTTTGAGGGGACGATGAAAGATTTTGGAAATAGATATAAGCGATGATTGCACAACATTGTGGAATGTACTAAATACTACTGAACTGTGCACTTTAAAATGTTTAATTTATGTGATGTAAATTTTGCCTCAACAAAGGAAAAAAATAAAGGTGGAGATGTCTTCTTGTCACCATTCCCAATATTCCTAGTGGCTGACTTTCAGCATCCCCGCCTGTGAAGTGCTTCTTTGTGACCCTCGCCCAGGTCAGCCTGTCTGTAGAAGGCTGGCTAAGAAGGTCACACGTGTTAGTCACTAGCCTATGCCAGGCAATGAGCTGCTGCTTTATTTGCATTCTCCCGTAAATTTCACCACGACCCTGCAGAGTGCGTATCATTGTCTTCATTTTACAGCTGAGGAAACCGGGACTGGGAGTGTCAGTACCTTGCCCAGCGTTGCTCAGCTGGAAAGTAGCAAAGGGTGACTCCAAAACCAAGCCCTTTCCATAAAGTAGCCCAAATGTTTTACGCATCTCAGCAAGAGTCAGGGGACAACAGGCTCTTGCCACCTCGAAAGCCATTCCTAATGAGACAGTGACCTGGGCTTTTGGCCAGGTTGCTCCTCTGGGAAGCACCCAGCTTCTCCTTCTAGGACCTTCTATATCTAGCTCACTACAGGCATTTCCCTGAAGCCCAGCTCAGCCCTTTCTTGCCCTCCTATTTAACACAGTGAATGAGTTCATGGCTCCCCATAAATACTACATGAATTAATCGATCTCAGTAGGTTGGAACAAGTGAAATAAAAAGAATTCATAGTGTTCTGGCTTTGATGTAATCCAAATTATATTGTTTGAATAAAATAACTTCACCTGATTGCTGCTGTGATATAAAGAATGAGAGCTTTGATGCTAAACAGACCTAGCTGCAAATCCTGGGTCTGCCACTCCCCTGTTTTGTGTTCTTGAAGCCTCAGTTTACTCATCCATAAAATGGGGTTACAGGATTGTAAAGAGGATTTAACAATGCAATGTGCAATGTGAGAAAATGCCTAGCGTATGTCATTCAAAAAATATTCATTAAGGACCTACTACATACAAGGCAGATGTTCTGTTTTTTACAAAAAAATAAGAAGGGTTTTTTTTTAATATAATTAGGACAAATGTAATCCCTGAATTCAAGAGACTTCCATTCTAAAAGAAGAAACAGATTGTGGATGAGGGGCCTCACTATTTGAAGGGGGGGTGGGTTCTGAAAAGGCTTTCTGAGGAATGACTTGGAGCTGAGACTGAAGGGTAAGTAGGTGTTGGCTGGGGGGAGGGGACATTCTAGCAAAGGGCATGGTGAGTGCAAAGGCCCTGAGGGTGAAATGAGGAACTAGCAGGCGACCAGTGTGACTGGGCCCGGACATCCGGGGGAAGAGGGACAGGAGACAGCTATCGTTCATTGCCAAACACACAGAGTGACCCCCCCAGTTCTTCCGTCCCCACAGCCACCCTGTTGTCTCTCACCGACCCCCCAACCGGTCTTCCTGCGGCTTCTGTGTGCCCCTCCAGCTCATTCTCAGAACATAGCCACAGGGAATGTTTAAAGAAACAACTAAGATCAGATCAACCTTCACTTAATGCCCTTCATTAAGGGCTGACTGTTGTTTCTAGAAGACTCTCAGACCAGTACCCCTCATGTGGCTCTACACAGTACAGTCCTTCACCCCAGGAAGGCTTCAGGGTCGCTGCCTCTTCTAAGGACACTTGCCCCACCCACAGGGGGAAGGGGTGAGAGGGAGGCAGAAGGGGGTGGGGAGGAAGGTCTGCAGCCCCTATTCATAGAGGCCATTTACCTACAGGCGAGTACCTGTAGCACCTGCTCACGCACTAAACTCAGGTGAGGACAGCAGTATATCACACATGGGAATGTGCACCTGGCTTGAGAGTCCACACTTTCCTCTGTTTGGCTCGTGATGTCCTTTCCTTAGATAAAACATTTTAAACATTGCATGAGGGAGAAACTCCCCACTGCTAACGGTAGAACTGTGCCTTTCTTTCCTTGCAATGGCCCGATCCAGGGGCCCCTCTAGCTTTGCAGCGCCCAGAGCTCTTGCACAGGGTAGAGCTATAACATTTTCAGATACAGACAAGTGATAATTCCCTGTCACGGGCACAAAGCCAAGCTACTTGAACAATGTTAGTCAACCCACGGGGGTCCTGCTATTTACTGACGACTCGGTTCCAGTTATATAGGAAATAATCCAAAGACGTGCCAAAAAATGGAAGGGAAATAGTCTGGTTGTCATGTTCTCATTCTGTACAAATGACCAATGGCATCCTTTCCTGGACATTCCTCTTACACTGAAATTCATGAGACAACATGCACATGGGGTAAGAAGCAGTTTCAACAAACACCATGCAGCTCCCTGTGATGGAGACAATTCTTGCTCACCAAGTAACCATGTGCTCCCTCCCATTTCCCAGCCTGCCTTGCTGTTAGGGGCCAAGTGACCAGTTCCAGCCTATGTACTGTGAGAAAATTCTGGGGGTCATTCTCAGGCTGAGGCAGTCGAAAGCCAGTCTGCTGCCTCCCTCCCTCTCCCTTCCCCTGCTGTGGTCTCACTGAAAGCCACCTGCTCCTGAAAGCATAGCTGCAGGATGGGTCAGAGATGCCCAACACACATCCGACTTTTCGCAAACAAAAAATGAGCTTTTATTGCATTAAGTCACTGAGATTTCAAGGTTTATGTGTTAGCACGGCACAGTCTAGCCTGGCCCGCTTTGTTCCCACTCTGGGATTCTAGGTGGGAAGTACTTAAAGGTAAGAAAGAGTCCTGCCTTTGAGAAGTTTACGGTCTTCATGGGGAGACCAGGCAGGCAGACATTCCACACCAAATGTTAAAGTCCAGGCCACAAAGCTGGCGAACAGGGATCAATAGTGTGCACACAGAAGGAGCCCCCAAAGCCGGGGTGATTTTACAGGGGAGGCAAGAGCACAGGATGACAGGCAATCAGGTAAGGCCTGCAAGAATATAACTTTATTGTAAGCACAGCGATCAGGCATTCCTGAGCTGGCATGCTAACTTCGAACTTTATGATATAGAGTATTTAGAAACATACAGAAAAGCAGGGAGAATAGTGTCATGAACCCTTCTTCTACTTATCATCCAGTTTTAACAACTATTATCATTTGTCACTGTGGTTTTATCTACTCCATATCTGTCTTTCCCTATAGTATTTTTTCAATTATCTAATAATCGGCCTGTAGCCAAATGTCCCCAGTTATCTAAATATATATTACATGTCTTTTTACACTTAGTTTGTTCAAATTAGGACTCAAACAAGTTCTGAACATTGAATTTTGTTGATATGTCCTTAAAGACTGATTTCAGCTATAGTAGTTTGCCCCTGCACATGTTTTTAAATGCCATTTTTACACATTAACTTTAATAAACACAGAGTAATGCATTTTTAAGGTCCTGTCTACTCTGTTCTCACATAAGGGCAAAAGAAATCTCGTAAACATCAGCTGAAATATCAAAAGCCACCATATTGCGTTGGGTTTGCACAGGCCAGACAGTAAAATGTGTGGTCAGACTACTCGCAGCAAACACACATGACGTGTGGCCTGCTGCAATACCACCTACTTGGCGAGCAAGTGTAGATCAAAGGTCTATTCCTACAAATTGTCTCATGGCCAAATTCCAAGTTCAGATGATTACCATTTACTGTTATTGCAGAATTGGAGAGGATTTTGGAATCTGAGAGAAAGAGAAAGACAGTCAAAGAATGAGAGACAGATAGAGACGCAGAGGACAAGAGTTAGGAAGCATCCATCCATCCATCCATCCACCCTCACGAGACAGAGGCAAGGGCAGCAGGAGGAGGCAGGGTTAGGGCTGGGCAGACATGGGGAAGCGTGAGACAGAGCAAAGCACAGAGTGGAAGCAAACACCTCTTTTCAAGCCCGACCGTCTTCCGAACACCACCACTCCAAAAACAGGCCTTCACTTTTACACAAAGAGCACTTGCCAGCCAGCTTCGGCGAATCACCCGCGCTGCGCTCCCGTGATGGGTTTGAACAACCGGCCTTTGTTCTATTCTCCCTGCCACGGTAGAGAGCAATGGGAGCGATCAACACAGCAGCACGTCAGATGTGGTTTATTGGTTTAGAAGGGGACCCGGATCCCGGAAACCCTGCCAAAGAGAGAGCGGAAAGGTCCGAGGAGAAAACAGAAGGTTGCAGCCGGGTCACGTGCCAGTTGAACGGGGCTGTTTGGAGCGGCATGTAAATGATCAAAAGCAGTTGGGACCCTCTCCCATCAGTCACAAAAGATGCTTAAGGCCGGTTCCTTTGAATGCTGTTTTAGTAGTGGTCTCATACAATACATCTTAAGGAACATTTATACTGTGTTCACTGTGCATTCAACTGTGGCCACTTCAAAGGTTTAGCCAAGTATTTTATGGCCATGGTAAAGGGTTCTTATTGATTTAAATTACAAGCTTGGCTCCTGTCAGCTCCACTTGAGGGCAAAAATGCAATAAAATATCCCACAGCACAAGAGACAGACATATCACATTGAAAATCTTAAGAGATCCTTTTCACTATAATCACTCTCAATGATATTTATTTATATGGGCAAGGTTATCAGAGAGATTTGTCTGCAATCCTTAGGCTTTGGAGGTTTGTCTCAGATTGAGTGTTTGCCTTTTTAAAACTCTAGTTATGACCCGGGCCACAAAAAAAAGATCGTAAGTGCATGCTGTGTCCCCTGCCTTAGAACCTTCCACCCCTCCCCAGCTCCCAACAGAATGGCTTGTTCCAAGAACAGTGACGTTGACATACTGGCCATCACGGCTGAAGGATTATGGTTTTCAGTCCTCCGATCATTTGCATATCCAGCGGGCCAGACTCAGATGAATGAGAGGTGTCAAAGCATGAATGACAAGCCCATCAAGCCGATGGAAGGCTGTCCCAGGATTAACTGTCAGGAAGACAAACTTCACTCTGGAGACACAGACAAGAACAAGCTTTCTATTGGAAGACTCTGTAAATGAGAGGGATTCGAAAGCTGTCAATAGGAAACGCTGTTTATGCTACTCACTAAACCCAGTGACAATCAGCACAAAAGAAGTTGCCTCATGCTAAGAAAAAGGCAGAAAGCCACAGCAGCAGGCTCTGGTCTGCTTCATTCCTGGCTCCTCTATAATCATTTGCCTGAAACATACCCAAGACGGAGCTAACCCCCGGACATACACAGAAAATAGCAAATGACTATTAGGTATCTGACATTTGAAATAACATGTTTCTGGAGGGTTGGCATTACAAGAGTCATTTCACTTCAAAATGTTATTCCTAATGTAATTTTTTAAAATTCATAAGAAGCACTTGCTAGAATTCAGTGTAGCACTAAAGTCACTCAAAACACAGAGGTCAAATTCATTTCATTTCTTTTATGTTTTCTTCTCTCTGCTAGATGAAATAAATGATTAAGCCCAGAACACTTGGCAGTTCAGCGAATGTGCTCCGTGGCACCATTACAAGATCGATTTTCTCAATACAGGAGTCTTTCTAGGGTGCACATTGCTTAGCTGACATCTGTCGCCGTTGTCATGGCAGCGCTCTCTCCAGCATAGTGAGAGGTCAGGCCTGACAGGGAAGGCCTCGCCAGCTCTACCCCAGTCACTTCAAGGTTAACAGCCAATGGACCAAAGAAATAGGCAATTATAGTACAGTCAATTCCGGTTAAGGAAATAGCTGAGAAGTAAATATGTCTGATAAGTGAATGGAAATGAAACAGCCAATGCTATTGATGCAATCCCATAATATCAATGCCTTTCTGTGGTTCTGTTTGGTTGTTCCTTATAAAATTTCCATGCTCAAGGAAATCTAGCAAGCGAGAGAATAAGCAAAACTTCATTACAGTGCCATTAGCCTCTGTACTTGAAGAATAGAATTCCTACAGACGGACAGGTGAACAGCAGAAGAGAAAAGCTTCTTCAAGGAAAAGGTGCAAAGAAAATCCCCTGAGTCTCCATCCCCTGTTGGTTTAGTCCCCTGGTATTTCCAGCTGCACGTCTGCCTAAAGAAAATTCTTAGCATTTCAAAGGAAATTGACTTTAAAATAGTATTTTTTGTTGCTACCTCATATTTACTAAATTTATTCCTTATCAAAATGAAAACCCTTTCCATAATTTCAACAATCCTGAGAAATATCAAATTATTCTAAAAAAATCCCCAATCATCAACATGTTAGAATTACTAATTTCCAATGATACACATTTCTGCTAAGGCATAACTTTTGATAGACAGAGGAGAGGTATTATTTTAATAGACATTCTTTGAATAGAATTAGAAAAATGACAGGTGGAACTAAAATGTAAAGATTTTCAATTACAAGTTGCATAGCCCAGGAATTCAGTTACTGACAATGTCTGCAGGTAGCAATACTTGAAATTCATTATGGTACATACATTCATATTACCCACTCCTTAAATTAAATCTTGCAGTTAGTATAAAGAGAGTTTTAGATTTCATCAGACACCTGAAGGAATGGCAATGGCTTTTCTTCAGCTGTGAGAATTCGTTACAAAGAAGAACAGAAAATTAAGAGTTAAAATATACGTGTATATTATATATATATACACAAATGTATGTATGTATAGTCATTGTGATTACTCACCTCCATTTTTGTCCAAATGTTCTTGGCTGTGGTCAGTGTAGACCACAGTGACTATTGAGGTTGGTGGCCCATTATTCGTCACATGGAGAGGTACAATCTCTTTGAACAGTGGTCAAGTTATACTTGCCAACTTGTTTCCCAAAGTTCCCACTAATAAACTGGAGCCATTCATGTGTTCCTATCACTGCATGGGTTGAAGCTGGTTTAACACCTAACCGATGGGCTGACATTACTCCCTTCAGCCCGATGGTTTCTTGAGAACCAATGGCTGCATTTGGAAATTCAGCATTACTTTATAAACGCTACGTGTGGATGCAAGAAGCAGTAAGCCACTCAAAGTAGCTTAAGTACAGAGGATTTTATTGCGAAACTCCTGCAAAGGATTAGAAACATAGACAGGAAACAAATTATGTGCAGGCCAAATAGGAACTAGAGTTGAAATTGGAAACCCAAAACCAGGGTAATTCTCTAGACATGTATTTCATCTCTGCCATGCTTTTCTTCTTCTCTCTTTACCTCTCCTTCAACCAGCTTTCCCCATGGCTTAACTTGACATGACCTTTCAGTTCCAGCATCATCCTCATCTTAGTTTCTCAGTGTCCCGATTCCAGATTTCTGTAAGAGAGTCTGATTAGCTCAGCCTAATCAGACTTTGACTCTCCCAAAGCCAGGTGCCCAGTTGGATTTAACCATCCGGGTAGGGGTCAGAGTGGGTAAGGGGCTCTGAAGAGGGTCATGCAATTTACACGTGACCACCAGGCACACCCTTCAGAAAGGCAAGGCACATATTAAAAACTTGTCTTCTATAAAAATCAAAGATGACAAATGAATTAAAAATTCCCCACATGCCCCAAAATTTTTCATGTAAGCAAGAGTTCTTAAACAAAATCATGCTGAAATAGTTATTCAACAATATAATCACGAATTTGTGTCAGTTGCAGCATTGTGGCAATCATCTACATTAGTATAAAATGACTGCCCCAGCAGAAAAACTGCAGGCACTCCCCCTTCCTAATTACAGGGGAAAAAAATACACACAGAAAAAAAATGCTTTGGCCTTTATCATGGGCTTTTGCCAGCACTGCGTCCTATGTCCCATTGCACCCTGAGTTTGTCCTGACTTTCAGCTACGCAGAACAACTTCCTGGTGTCCTCTCAAGCCCACGCTTTGCTTTTCTTGTGCTCCTCCACACAGCGTTTCCATTCCGTCTTCAGCCTGGGCCACGCTGTAATTAAATACCACTAACACATAGAAGCTCTCCAAGAATAACCAGGAAGTAACAAATGGCCTCTGGAAATGGAGCATTTTCTCAAGCAGATAGCTTAAATGGACATATGATGCCATTTGTTAAGAGAAAGCACGCAGGGCCAGCTCCGATGCCAGCTCCTCATAAAGCTTGCCCTTGACTCCCCAGATGAAAGATCAATACCCGCCCTCAGAGGAAGCAGTTATTGTTTCTATCACTGTTTCCCTGATGTGAGAACTTGTGGACCCTTGAAACTATAAGCCCACAGACCCCAATCTCAGAAACAATGCGTTACAAGTTAAACCCTATCACCCGAGGGGCCATTTGAGCCAGGTAAAGTCATAAACTCAGGACTTGAAATCACGTGGGAGTTTTAGTTTCTTAGTCCAACCTCCAAATGAGCCTTAATATCCCTCTACTAATTATTTAGATGACTGTCAAAATAAAAACACAAATCATCATCATTATCATCATTAAAACTCAATTCTAAATATCTAATTGTTCAGGACTTGTGTAGCCTGGCATAGCCAGAGGGCTCTTATTCCAAATCACTGGGCCCACATGGGAATTAGCCAGATACCACTTCCATCATTTTGATTTGGCTGTGTGACTCTGGCTTCCAAAAAAAGCCAAACACCTTCTATAGCTTCATAAATTTTGTATGTTCTGTTTTCACTTGGTCAAAGTCATAAGTCCAGGGCTCATTTTGGATTGTGATAGATTTCCAACTTGTTCACCTGTAAACCTAGTCAGAACACTCATCCTGGCCAGTTACAGACCCCATGATTCTAGACACACCATCTGAGCAGGAATGCCTGTCACCTGCTAAAACGAGAGTGCAGAGAACTGGTTTATATGCCAACAGGTGGTGACAAAATACAGTATTGACTCCATTTAAGGATTTTCTGCTTATTTATCATCTCTGGTCAAAACTGAAAATGACTTTGGCAGAGATAGAGATGACTATTTTTTATCCTCTGACTGCCTTATTCTTCTCTGAGTGATTTGTACAACTCGCGCAGTGGCCATTCTTTTCATCCTTCATCCAACATGTAAGATGCCAAGAACCATGTCAGGCATCTGAGAATGTGAGTATCTCACACAGCCTAATGGAGGAGGCACGTATGTACACAGTGGAATGCAGTAGAATGAACTCTGCAAACAAGGAAAATATTAAAGGCAATGAGAAAGAAGAAAATGATTAATACTCAGGCATTTCAGGAGAGTATCATAGAAAAGAATCGTTTTAGTTGGATATTGTACTGGTTATATATTGCTGCATAAGAAATTATCCCAAAATGTAACAACTTAAAACAACAAGCTTTTTTTTCCCCTCACAGTTTCTGTGGGTCAAGAATTCAAAGCTGGCTCAGGGTTTCTCACAAGGTTACAGTCATGATCACTTATGTGGCTGTCAGCAGGAGGCCTTAGTTCCTTTCATGTGGACTTTTCCATGGGGCTGCTGAGTGTTCTCATGAAATGTCAGCTGCTTTCCCCAGAATAGTGAACTCAGGCAGAGGGAGAGAGAGAGAGAGGAGCCACAACGCCTTTATGTCCACCTAATCTTAGACATCACACACCATCACTTCCTGTGTATTCTACACATTAAAGTTACTAAGTATAGCCCACACTTAAGGGGATGGTAATTAGCCACTGTTTTTGGAAAGGAGAAGTATCGAAGAATGAATAGACAATCTCTACAGAGAAGCTAAAAGAGAGCTGTCTAAAGGACAACACGTGCCTGTGTATAAGACCATGGGTCCCAAGAAAAATGAGGGGGTCACTGTCGGTTTTCAACTTATTTTAGCCTGTTAATTAGATAAAATCTTCCACGGAAGCCAAGTCTGTAAAACAAATAAAAATAGCTCTGCTAGGCCCAGGTGTGGGGGCTCATACCTATAAGAACAACACTTTGGGAGGCCAAGGTAGGAGGATCACTTGAGGCCAGAAGTTGAAGATCAGCCTGGGTAACACAGTGAGACCCTGTTGCCACAAAAAGTAAAAAAAAAAAGAAAAAATAGCAGGGTATGGTGGCATGTACCTGTAGTCCCAGCTACTTAGGAAGCTGAGGCAGGAGGATCACTTGAGCCCAGGAGTTCCAGGCTGCACTGAGTTATGATGGCGCCACTGCACTCCAACCTGGGTGATGGATCAAGACCCTGTCTCAAAGGAAAAAAAAAAAAAAAAGCAAGCTCTGCTATGGCTGAAGCGAGTTGAAGGAGGGAGGGAGGGAACTCTTACACCAAAGCAGCCTTTATGAGAACTCCCTGGAGGCCCTAGAACTCACAGTTGTCTGAAAAACACTGTTATATGCAATAGCTATTAGTGTTTATCTGTAGGTGCAAGCCATACTCTGTTGACTTAAAACAGCTATTATTAATTCTCACATATCTGCACATTGGCTGGAGATGAATTGATTTAAGCTGGTGCTCAGCTCCATGGCTCCGCTTCAAGTTGCAGGTCAGCTAAAGAGATAACAGCCACCATGGAAAGCTTAGCTCATGGGGATGGCAGAAGCATAAAAGGGCATGAGAGAGCAAGCTGAGAAAGACAAAGCTTTTAAGGCCTAGGATCAGGACTGGCACATTTTTGCCCACATGGGTTTGGCCAAAACAAATTTCACAAATGAGCTCAAAATCAAGGGGTAGGAAAAGACACTGCCCACATGATGCTAAAGCAAGAGGCTAAAGAATTGGAGCCAGTTATTCAATTTGTTACATTTTGAGTGCATTTTTCTGTAAAAACAAAATTTAAGTTGCAGTCGAGTACCATATTACCTCACCAAAACCAATTTAATGTTAAGAGAAATAACAATTGTGGCCGAGAATTGGGTTGTTACGTGATGCTGGCACGTTTTTTAAGGAAGCCAAGTTTGTCTTCCCCACTCTCTTTCTTCACCCCCCTCCAACAATGTTCATGTCCATCTACCTCTTCATGGTTGTCCCTACCCCTCTCCTCTGTGTCTCACTCACCCCTCTATGTCCCTGCTTACCTAGTTACATTAGCCCCTAAATTCAGGACATGGAATCCTTCAATGTAGACCCTTCCAGTTGGCTGCCAAAGGGAAAAACTATTCGATTAAACCAATTCATACTAACATGTGAATGGTCCATTGCTTTGTAACACTCCCTAGGACATTGCCTTTTTAAAGGGGGCTGTCCCATAGCCCAGAGATCCTTCTACTGGTGAGAGCTAACATAGTAAACACATTGATAAAATCTTTACAGTCTGAAATATTTTTAGAAAAGGGAAATATTTCTTAGATAGGCCTGCCAGTTACTCTCATTTTGGGAAATATGTGTCATTTATATGTGCGGAGCCTGCTGTAGTGACTTTATTACTCTCAGTTCCAATATTTTCTTTTTTCCTCTGTGCTTCTGTGGGGAATTGAATTCACCAGGAGAAGATAAATGTCAGAGCTATGATTTACATCTCATTACAGGACACGTGTTGTTTCCCATTTTGGAATTTACTCTATAGGCCAAATCTTTAAAGACTTTCTCTTTTTTCTTTTGACATTAAAATGACATATTTCAGCATGAAATATGCCTACTTTGGCTTAAGAAAAGCTTAATTATTTGGCCTTTGTAATGAGCTTTCATATAAACATCCCTATTTTAAACAAATAAACAAATTATTATCCTGAGAACATTGCTATTAATCATTTTTGATAATGTGCTTACTTTTAAAGACAGATTATAAAGATTCCAAGTATTAAATTTTAGTATCACCACTATTCTACCCTGTTCAAATGTATGTCTACACAGACAAAGGGAAGAGGAAAGTTGAGGATTGGAGATACCACATAAATGACTGATCTGAATAATTTGGACCAAAATATACAGTATTGTTGATCCTGAGGTATGAATATATGTATGTGTGTTCATTTCTGCTGATGTTTTTATGACAAAAAATAGCAATGCCCATGACAATATTATTATGTCATATTTTAGGCATTTTGAACAGGCTTGGAAATAGTCAATATCCTTCCCCATCACTTTGCCTAAAATTTATGGTACCTATGATAAGGTACATGAGGTGTGCCATTAGGAACAGTTATTTCTCTTCTAGTCTTGTTAAATGTCAATAACCATAGCATTGATTTTGGGTAGGTTATGTTAAGTTAGTATTTGGAAAGCTTTGATTCAATAACTCCCTCTCACATATTTTTTTTTTACATTAACCAAAGTGGTTATCCAAATTTCACGCTATCCTTTGCTTCTTGCCAACCAAAATTCTGATTAAATCTACATGCAGTCAAAACTCTCAGTGAAGAGAACTGTGAAAGGGTGTGGGTAATAACAAATTAGGAAGGTAAATTCCACCCCGTGCCCTTATTACTGGCTCATTTAGAATGAGCTCATAAATGAATGGCTAAAATGAAGCATGGACAATGTATACATGTATTAAAACATCACACCATACCCCATAAATGTATACAATTATTATATGTCAATAAAAAATTGGATTAAATTTTAAAATGAGGCATGGAGTTCAGAGCAAAGATTCAAATTCCTGATCCCATGTTTATCAGCCATAACTTAAGCAAGTTTCTTAACTCTCTCAATTTTTTTACCTGCTAAGTGGAGATAATAGTACATGCCTCTTACAACACCTGTAAAGACTGAATGAGTTCAGATACGTAAAGTGTTCGGAATAGCACCTGATACATAATAAACCCTACAGGTCTGCTGTCCTTGTCGTTGTTTTCATCATCGCCATCATCATCATCTGTGGATTCCTTTAGCCATGCAGTCTCTCTTACCTCCTAACTTGGATATTCGACAGCAGCTAAATCAGCTCATAGTTGATTCAAATTCTTGAGTTCCTTCTTGAACACTGCTGTTGGGAGTGTAGATTGCCCTAAGATCTTGGCAAGATCTAAGAAAGTTGGAGATGCTCATTCCTTATGAGCTAGCAAGGCTACCCCTAGGCAAATACAATGAAGAAATTCTTAGACCTGTGTGTTAAGAGACATTTGTATTAGAATATTCATGGCAATGTGGTTTGTGATTAAAAAAATAAAAAAGGAGACATCCAGATGGACATGAACAAGAGAATGGATAAGTCTTAGAACAGCGGTCCCCAATCTTTCTGGCACCAGGGACCAGTTTCATGGAAGATAATTTTTTCATGAACGGGGGGTAGGGGATAGATAGAGGGTACCATGGAGGACTGGGGGGAGGAGGGAGGCAGAGGTCAGGGGGTGACGCACAGCCCTATTTTCTTGACAGGCCATGGACTGGTACTGGCTGCAGCCCCAGGGTCGGAGACCACAGTCTTAGAGTATTCATGCAACAGAATAACAAACAGTTGTAAAAATTAATAAAGTAGCCAACAAGTCTCAACTTGGACAAATCTCACAAACATAACATTGAGTGGAAAAAAAGCAATCCATAGAAGAATATATCAGTATAATTTCATTCACATATGGTTCAAACACATGCAAAGCTTGTTTTTAAAAAGCAGGACAATGACAGGCACAAAATCATGGTATCAGTGGTAGACAGCAGTTAGTAGACAGTAAGAGGGGTGTTACGGGAGTCTCAGTGGTTGTAGATACATAGACATTCATTTTACTGCAACATCTTACAACTCACATATATTATAAGTTTGTAAATATTTTGACATTTTATTCAAAAGTTCTTCATTGAAAAATAATAATAAAAGTACTTCCATTTTTCTCAGATGGCAGTTCCAGCCCCAGTTTCTACTCTTTGGGGCACCAGGGCGCTATTCTGTGGGTATTTCTCTTTAAGGATATGCAGTAGGGTTAGGTCATGGAATGCTCTGCATCTGTGGACATTTTTGTTTGTTTTCTAAATATAAGAATGCAATATCATGCCAAAATGACATGGACGCCTCTTCTCACAAACATTACTTTACCTGTCACCTCACATGGCAGGAGGTGGGTTTCATTAATGGAAGCACAAATCAACCCCAGTCCTCTTGCCCAATGGTTGCTGTCGCTTTGATGCCTGAAAGCCTCAACACGGTCTGCTTCCTTCAGGCGGCTTCCCTTCTGTTTTATCCTCAAGGATGTCCGTGTTCACTACCTTTGCAGCTATAAACCACCTCCAAGTTATTTTTCTTTTTTTGAAACAGAGTCTCACTGTGTTGCCTGGGCTAGAGTGCCGTGGCGTCATCTTAGCTTACAGCAACTTCAAACTCCTGGGCTCAAGCGATCCTCCTGCCTCAGCCTCCCGAGTAGCTGGAACTACAGGCATGCACCACCATGGCCGGCTAGTTTTTTCTATATATTTTTAGTTGTCCAATTAATTTCTTTCTATTTTTAGTAGAGACAGGGTCTCACTCTTGCTCAGGCTGGTTTCAAACTCCTGAGCTCAAACAATCCGCCCGCCTCGGCCTCCCAGAAAGCTAGGATTACAGGCGTGAGCCACCGCGCCCGGCCCTCCAAGTTCTTTTCAAAGTCAGAGAGCTATCTATCTTAAATTGAAAAAAGCAATGAGGGAATGGCCCCTCTGGGATGAAAACCCTCCTCTCCTGATTACAGGTTCAGTAACTGAACATCCTCTAAATGGAATTTAAATCCATATGTGGTGTTTATTATGCACCAACATGCAAGGCGAGCACGGGGGAGACAGAACTAAACCGCTGAAAGCTGCAGCCATCACTGGAATGCAATCATGGGAGCTTGTCCCCAGCAAAGGCCATGAATGCCCAGCCGCCTGCCCCTCCCCTGCAGCCCCCAGGGCTTCTCTTTGCATTATTTATTTATTTCTGAGACTTGGGGGTGGGAGAGGAAAGAGAGGAAGAAAAGGAAGTGATTCTTCTTCTTAATAGGCTTGCTCTTCTTGCTCTTGGTAGAATCAATGTGAGTGGGATTGAACTCACTCCCTAAGATTCCCTTCCCTCCAAACTGCTTCCTTCCACTGTAAATAATTCAGGCAAAATAGAATAATCATGTGCTGGTAATTACAGCTACCCCCTCCCCAAAAGTGAACGACTGCTGCAATGCCGTCCTCCTGGACATTGTGGGGGGCCAAGCGCGGTCCCCGTGCCCTGGGGAGTTGAGGCTGGGATGGGTGGCACAGGAAGGTGCGGGCAGGAGGGCTGTGTGGTCGTCATTCCTGAGAAGAAGGGCAATGAGACGATGTCGCTATGCCTCCATGGAAAGGGCTGGCACTCTGCTGACGGGCCCGGAAGCAGCACAAACTTGAAAAGGCCGCTCTAAACAAAATTCTCCTTATTTTTTATTCTAATTTCCATGTTTCTATCTTTGCTCATGGGAATAAAACGTTTATAAATGGCTCTAAGGCACGCGCGCACACACACACACACACACGTGTGTGCCTTTACTCCCAGCCTCACTTCTTCCCATAATTTTTATTTAGTGTGTTTATTTCTTCATATAAACACCGTGCTCACCTGTGTGGGCCTCATTAACTGGATTTAGGAGAGGGGTAAATGGTTGATTTGCTTCGGAACATCAGTAAAGCTCAGGCAGAAATGGCACAAGGTATAATACGAAAATGAACATTCTCGATTCTGTGGAACAAAGTGGTGACAACTTACCAAAAAAGGCCGGGAGAGAGGATCTCCCAACAAACCTGTGTATGTGAGCAGTCTGGGATGAGGGCTGTATAGTAGAAGGCATCTTATTCAGATATCAGTGATTTACAGGGAAATCTCTGCTTAATAACAGTTCTTTGCAAAAAGATTCTCTGCAGAAGAATGTCCCTGGAGGTGTGCCAAGTCACGGAGACAGGAAAAAGGGGGCTGTGTTTGGAGAACACAATCTGGGGACTTCAATTTAGCAGATGATAAGCCGAGGAAAGGGAAGAGGTGGAGAAAAGGCCAGAAAGGCAGGTTATTCAGTGGCAGAGGACCTGAATGCCAGGCAGGGCCAGAAATTCATATGCTGCTTCCATCCCAGTGGAAGGCAACCTCCGGCACCTGCCTGTACTGATGAAGGGAGATCACTTTATCCATACTTGCAAATATCTAAGAGCCTCTGTCTATTACACCCACTCTGTGATTGGTGTTCCATGTTACAGGAAGTAATTATGTCATCAGTTATAATGCCAGGCATGTACTTACAATCCAACTTAGTTCCTCTCCTTTCTTTAAATGCTTACCTGATGGTTCAATTCATCTTCAGAGTGATAGCTCTTTTACAAAAGTCCCACAGTTACCCAAGAAAAGTGAAACAAAGTATTCATCCTCAAGGAACAGAGATTTGTAGCGGGGGTGGTGGAAAGAACCCTGGAGTTGAAGGTAGAAGACAATTCAGGCCTGGCTCTGTTGTTTCGCAGCTGGAGACGTTGGGCAAAACACATGCATGCTCTGAACCGCAATCTCTTATCTTGCTATAGAAAGGAGGGAGATAATGTCCTCACTAAGCTACAAAACACTGGGAAAATAGAAATTGTTATTACATTTAGATAAGAGTTTGGAAGAGTTAGCATTGATTCATCATCTGACAAAAATAAATCCAGGGTAACTTTTTCTTTGTGAATTATGTCCTTTTCCTCTTCAAAGTACCAATATGCTTTCAAATATAAAGCTACTATTTCTTGCAAATCAAAACCACAATGAGATATCACCTAACCCCAGCGAGAATGGCTTTTATCAAAAAGTCTGAAAACAATAGATGTCAGCATGAATACAGAAGGAAAGTAACACTTATACATTGTTGGTGGAACTATAAACTAGTCCAACTCAATTGTTTTTAAGCAAACCAACCAGCAAAGAACAGCTAGCTATGCCTGCAGATAAACCAATTCCATGAGGACGTTTTCTCCACAGTGATAACATTAATAGACTATATGAGTTGTTCTCAAGCAGATGATCTTGTCATCCACAGGGGACATATGACAATATCTGAAGACATTTTTGGTTGTCGAAGTAGAGGAAGTGCTATTGGTATCCAATGGGTAGAGCCCAGGGATACTACTAAACATCCTGTAATTCACAGGAAAGCTCCCCGATCCACACACAAAAAAACAAAGAATTATCTAGCCCAAAATATCAGTAGTGTCAAGATCAGAAAACCCTTGAATATATGTATCAATTAATTTTCTATTTGTTTTCCCAATATCTGAAATGCAAAACTTATTCTTTCTTTTACAATTAACTTTTCTGGATTATTGCCCTCTATGGAACATTAAACTATCAATATCATTTATTAATAACTTTTTGCTCTATACTATATCCCATTTTACTTGACATAACTTGATATACCCTAGAGACTGGGATTTTTGATTCATGATCCTTTCTGAAGAACAGTTCTGATGGCCTTTCTGCACTAATCATTTCATATGATCCTAGACTATACATACACCAGAAAACTTCCCCATGAAATACTTTCTTTTTCAGTCAGAGTTGAATCAAACACATTTGAGGAAGTAGTCTTAGTAATTTGATGCCAATTTTTAAAATACTATATAAGTGATAGAGTGGAATAATTTGCTTTCATTTCAGTCCTGAATGTGGTCATGGAAACAGTCATGTAACTTAAACATGTTATATAAATTTTATAATTTTCCATTTTATATATTTTTGCAATAGTCATATAGCCATGATCACAGTTAGCCAGCATTATATGTATTTCTGCTATATACTTGATGTCTTAGTATGAGTATTTATTTTCTAAGGGAAAAAATTGTCAATTGTTTCATATCTTTAAGAATGTTCAACATCTTTGTAAGCATATTACAGAGTGTTAACATTTACAGTTAATATTTATAGTCTCTTACACTATGTTTCAAATTCCTTTAAAATATTAAAAATGTTTAGACATAATTATCTACAGATTCATTCAAAAATCTAGCAAGTCTCATATAGTTTTATGACTTACAACATGCTAAAATTTGAGAAATTTCTGCTCAAATTTATAAATGAAACTTTTTTTTATTTTGCAAGCAAGCTTGACAATATCATTGGATTTATGTAATTGCAACTATTTAGATAGTTCAGTGAGAAATGAACTATTTGAACTACTAATTGACGAGACTAGTTTTGATGAATAGGACTTTCCAGGTTGGAAAGCCATAAATTCCTACTTTCATTTAGTATTTCCAACTCTCTCCTCGACCTTGTGCTCTGTTCTGGGCAGTCTATTATGAGTTTAATCATAGGTTATAAATATATGTCACAAATGAACTGATTAACACGTGGATCTACCTATGTATAGCAGAAAGGAACATGACCAAATGACCCAGCTAGAGTGCCGTAGTCCACAAAATGCTCACTGCAGACCCTGCACACTATTCAGTCTCATTTCTTTCTGCTTTTATTCACATAAATGTGGTCATGTAACTTACTTCATGTAAATTATCTTTTCATTATTAAAGTATAGCTTAGGGATTTATCTTCATTTTTACCAACACACACACACATAGGCACATTTATCATTCATCTAGTTGTACTTGGTATTTTGTTAAGCAGTTTAAAAAGACATAGTTTCTGACTTCTAGAAGTTCCTAATCCATAATATAGCAGTAATACTGTTAAGAAGGATATGACTAAAAAATAGCAATTCAAAATGAGTAAAGAGGGAGTATTGATTTAAGACAAAAAAGGATTAACATCAATAATTTACCTTTGAAGAACATAGGGGTTAGGAAACATCCCTCTGTGCAGTTAAAAATCTATGCATAACTTTTGACTCCCCAGAAACCTAGTTACTAACAGCTTACTGTTCACTAGAAGTCTTACTGATAACTTAAGCAGTCAATTAGCATATATTGTGTATATTATATATATTACATACCGTATTCTTACACTAAAACCAGCTAAAGGGAAAATGTTATTAAGAAAATCCTAACAAAGAGAAAATATATTTATTATTCATTAAGTGGAAGTGGATCATCATAAAGGCCTTCATCTTCATTGTCTTCATATTGAGTAGGCTGAGGAGGAGGAGGTACAAGAGAGCTTGTTAGGGCTGGCTCAGGGTGGGCAGGAGTGAACAGGCACAGTCAGTGTGAGTTTACAGAAATACATTATAATTTCTTTCATTCTGATGCTTTTGTTTTTTCATTTCTCTAAAAATGTTTCCAGTCCTTCTCCCACAGTTTGCTTTAGTTTCAATGTCAATATCATAGAAGAGTCTATGTCATAAAAGAAGTTGAAAGCAGTCTTGAATAATTAGAACCTTTCTACCAGGTTGTCTAATGTTAATTCGTTTTCTGGCACTGTATCTGCTATGTCTTCTTCCTCATCGTCTGGTATTGGTTTGAAATTTCTCATCTCCATCAGGTTATCTTCTGTTCATCCCTCTAGTGTGGTATCCATTAGCTCTTCAACTTTTCCAAGATCCATATCTTTAAACCCTTTACCCCACCCTTTTTGCTGTATCCGCAATCTCTTTTATAATTTACTTGATTGGTTCTGTCATAAATCATGCACAACATCTGGACAAAGTTTTTTCCAGCAGGAATTTATTGTTTGGGCTTGCTGGCTTTCTCAGCTTTTCCTATAACAATGGTGGCATCTTCAATGGTATAATCCTTCCTGATTTTCATGATGTTCTCTCTGTTGGGGTTCACTTCCATAGGATTGTCAATTCTTTCCATAGAGTACCATGTGTAATGGGCCTTAAAAGTCCTTATGACCCCCTGATCTAGAGACTAAATTAGGGACATTCTGTTTGGGGACAAGTAGACCACTTCAGCACCTTTGGTATTGAACTCATGGGGTTCTGGGTGACCAGAGGTGTGGTCCAATATAAGAAACAACAACAACCACAATGACAAAAACTTTAAAAGGCCTTACTGGCAAAGTCCTTCCTGAATTCAGAAAATATCATCGAAGGAAACAATCCATAAAAACAGTTCTTATTGTCCAGCCCGTCTTGCTTTATACACCGAAAGACTGGCAGCTTGTGTTTATCTTTTTCCTGTACAGCTTGGAGGTTTATAGCTTTATAGATAAGGAACGTCCTGATCATAAACCCAACTGCCTTTGCACAAAACCGTGGAGTTAACCTATGCCTTCGTGCCTTAAATCCTGATACTTGTTTCTCTTCCTTACTTATAAATGTCCTTTGCGGGATTTTTTTTCCAGAACAGCGAACTTTTGTCTGAATCCAAAACCCATTCAGGCAGATATACTTTCTCCTCAATGATTTTCTCAATGGCATCTGGGAACTCATTTGCTACCTCTTGGTCAACAAAAGCTACTTCTCCTGTTCTCTTGACATTTTTAAAGCCAAACCTCTTTCTAAAATTATCAAACCATCTTTCGCTAGCGTTACCTTCTCCTTCAAGTTGTCATATAATGACTCTGCTTTTTCTCAAATCATATTAGAGTCTATAGGTATGCCTTTCTTATAGCAATCCTGCACCCACATAAAAGTTGTATATTCAATATGAGATAAAATTTTACAAAAAGTGCAAGGTTTTTGTGCCTGTTGGAATAGCTGCATCAACAGTTTCGTGTATTTTCTTTTTTTTTTAAATTGTTCCTTATGCTGGATTCATTTATCTCAAAATGGTGGATAACCACAGCAGCAGACCTTGACCTATGGTACATACCAAGCAATTTAACTTTTTCTTATAATGTCAGGACTTTCCTCTGCTTTTTGTGAACACTTCCAGCATCACTAGTGGCATTTCGAATGGGTCCAATGGTGTTATTGAAATATTAAGATATTACACTAAACAGGATGAAAAATATACAAGAACCAGGAGAGATCACTTTTTATTGTGATCTACAATTTACTGGAGAGAGAAACTGCTCATGTAGAGATGATTAGCATCTCACGGCATTTTTTTTTTTTTTTTTTATTTCAGCATATTATGGAGTACAGATGTTTAGGTTACGTATGTTGCCCTTGTTCTCCCTTCCCCCCTAAGTTCCAGTTTCAAATACATCCATCCTTCGGGTGGTACACATTGCACTCTTTATGTATACATATACCCATTCCCTCCTCCCCCCTTCCCCTTCCCCCCTGCCCAACATAAGAAAGACACCTGCACCCGAATGTTTATAGCAGCACAATTCACAATTGCAAAGATGTGGAAACAATCCAAGTGCCCATCAATACATGAGTGGATTAATAAAATGTGATATATGTATACCATGGAGTACTATTCAGCTTTAAGAAACAATGATGATATAGCACCTCTTGTATACTCCTGGATAGAGCTGGAATGCATTCTTCTAAGTGAGGTATCCCAAGAATGGAAAGACAAGCACCACATGTACTCA
>CAUYSK010038057.1:0-16298 GCA_963575035.1 Avahi laniger | reverse complement strand
ATACAAACCAGAAGAAACTGAAAACTCTAAAACGAATGTTAACTGAATAAAATTTGTAGAATTGTATCCATCAGGTAGAGCCCAGAATATGGAAGAAAAGGATTGCTAAAGATACTTACAACTAAAGGAATTAAAAAAAAATTGTTAAGACAAAAAAGGTTAAGCATAATGCATCTAAAAGTAACAAATACAAAAAAGTAAAACTAGGTATTTTGAAAATATGTGGAATCTACTGAAATAACTAAAAAATAAGTAGATGAACCATTTTTTCCCTTAGCAATGATAAAAACTGGAATTAGTCACAGATAAGCAATTATTAGTAATCATGTTGTCATATCTTACTAGTTTATGCTTAACAAAGTGATTTAATAAACATTACCTTATTTGGATTTCACAACACCATAATGTGAAAAGCCCTTGTGAACCAATAAAGGGATTAGCAACAGTAAAGAATTTAAAAATGTTTCAAAAAAGAATTTGCTAGGCCTGCGCGGTGGCTCACGCCTCTAATCCTAGCACTCTGGGAGGCCGACGCAGGCGGATCAAAGTCAGGAGTTTGAGACCAGTCTGATCAAGAGCAAGACCCCATCTCTACTAAAAAATAGAAAGAAACAATCTGGACAACTAAATATATATATATATATATATATATATATATATATATATAAATTAGCTGGGCCTGGTGGCGCATTCCTGTAGTGCCAGCTACTTGGGAGTCTGGGGCAGGAGGATCGCTTGAGCCCAGGAGTTTGAGGTTGCTGTGAGCTAGGCTGACGCCATGGCACTCACTCTAGCCAGGGCAGCAAAGTGAGAATCTGTCTCAAAAAAAAAAAAAAAAAAAAAGAATGTCTAGGAATTGACATTTTGGGCTGGATGATTAAAACAAAAAAGAATTTCTAGGAAGAAGGGGTGGCAATCTGGTTAATGGGGAAACAGAGGACCTGTCTTAATAGTATATTAATAGCAAGCACACTGATTTTACTTAGAGCATGTGTTTCTTTGGAGCAGCTTGCAAATTGCAGATGGAGGTTATGGGTAGTTAGCATCTGTGTGGGTCCCTCCCTTTGCCACTCACTCTGTAACTTTAGACCTCTCTGAACTCAGTTGCCCCTTATATAAAATTGGGATAATAGTTTCCTACTTCATAAAGTTTGTGTGAGGATTAAGGAGGTTATATATATATATATATATACAGGAAACGCAGACTTTGGCATATAGTTACCATGAGGTCAGAGGAATGGCGAGCGTGTCTACCTTGGAAGTACTTTTGTGTTCACAACTATTGCATTTGAACCTCAGACCCACCCCGTGCTCGAGGGAAACGGGCTTGGAGACTCTCCAGAAGATACAATCATGCAGAGGTGGAGCCGGCTCTTCAAACCTGTGGCTCAGTCTGACCTCCTTGTTCCTGCACAGGCCTCGATTCTGCAACCCGAGATCCTCAGTTCCTGTGGCTGCCTCGGTATAGGTGCACAGAACCGCAGCTGGAGTCGCCCACGCCCGATGCTTGGAATTCGGCCCCAGGTACCTGGCCAGAGTGCGCGACAATTGGCGGAGGCAGGTACCCATCTCGGAAAGGGCTGTGGGGATTGGAGGAGGCACAGCTTCAGGGGGCGGGCCCCGTTCTGTTTGGGGGAGGGGCTATGGAGCAGACGGACTTTCGATTGGTGGAAGTGGGGCCCGGGGGCGGGCCCACCTGGGGGCGGAGTGCGCGGGGCGGACGGCGGGATGAAGAGCTTGAAGAAGCAGGCAGGGAAATGTCTGCCGCCGGCTCTCGGGAGCGCGACTCTGCAGGTCGGGCGGGCGACGGGAAGCGGGGCTCGGCAGCTGGGCCAGGGGCGGCAGCGGGCCCGGCCCGAGGGTGGACGTAGGGGTGAAGACCAAGGTCCTGGCCCTCCAGAGGCGGGGACACTGAGGCAGAGGTTCCGTGATGTTATTCTCAGCCGGGCGTGACGAGGGCAGGAGGGTTGGAATGGGGTACTTGGGAATCCGGAGGCTGGGGTTTTAGTAAAGCTCCGTATCTAACTCGCTATGTGACGTGGGACCACTCGCTGTCCCTCTCTGGGCCTCAGTTTCTTCAACCGAGCTTGCTCTTCAGTCCCTACCTTCTGTCTTTGGCGTGTGCATGGGTGCACTCTCAGTGACAGAGCCTTCCTTTGGAGGGTATGGTGTGTTGGGGTTCTCTTTCAGTCCTCAGCCCCCATGATAGATTGGACTGGGCAGAGAGATGTAGTCCAGGAGAGCCCTGTCCACCCGGGGACTGCAGGCCAGGATGAAGTTACAGATAGATGAAAGGGACTAGGTTTTTTCCTATCCAGTTTTGGTGGTTAATGTTGTGCAGCACAAAAGGCCAATTATTGAGCAGGAGGTTGTCTTTTGGAGAGTGAGAGGCTCAGGGTTGAAATTTGGGTCATTCTGGTACGTTAGGAGGGCCTAAAGACCTGTGTTTTCTGTCCAGTACTATGGTTTTCTGCAAAGCCTCCTGGTGTTTACCCCCTTCTCCCCCCGGGGTGTGCCTATGAAACTCCAGTTATGTGCAAGCTTTGGCATGCCCACTAGTATCCACTTGTACCCCTTTTCTCAGTCCTTTGCTAGCAATGGAGAGTCTGTTAAGTAGCTGTGTAAAGAGTGGCCACCACTTCACTTGCTCTAACAGTTCTTAGAAACTAAGGGGCAGGGAGGAGTGGCATGTTGCACAAGAGTTTGTAAAATGAGAGGAAACTAGGCAGGCAGAGGACTTCCTCAGTGCTTATGTTTTTCTTTCATTGCAACTACCACAAGACACGATTAAAGCACCTGATGGTACTGATAGTTTGCATCATTCTTGGGCTTATCTCAGAGTTCACTCGAAGAGCCGATTTTGAGACAGCTATTGCTTCAGTTTCTATGACATTCTGGGCTATGGCGCTGGGATGGGTGAGAGATTAAGATTAAGAGCATATCCTTGGCCAGGTGTGGTGGCTCACACCTGTAATCCTAGCACTCTGGGAGGCTGAGACAGGAGGATCACTTGAGGTCAGTTCAAGACCAGCCTGAGCAAGAGCGAGACCCCATCTCTACCAAAAATGCAAAAATTAGCTGGGTTTGGTGGCACACACCTGCAGACCCAGCTACTTTGGAGGCTGAGGCAGGCGGATCGCTTGGGCCTAGGAGTTTGAGGTTACAGTGAGCTATGATCATGCTACTGCACTCTACCTGGGGGGACCAGAGCAAGACTCTGTCTCAAAACAAAAACAAAAACAAAAAAAGAGTATATCCTCATATTCTCTCCTTGCCCCTTTGCAAGAGGCTGCCAGAATCCTTCCAGATAATTGGTGGAGGACAGGCCCAGTGGCAGCAGAAAGAGGTGGACTATGTCTTCCCAGCCAGAGTCTCCAGAGCCAGGCTGTTGGACTGTTGCAATGCTTCATTCCCTTCTCAGAGGGACGTCTTCCATGAGAACTCAGGCCTGCTAGCTCAGAAGCCAGTTAGCTGCCCCTGGGTGAGAAATGTGCAGGGATCTCAGAATCTTTCCTTTCCTTTCATAAAACAAAAGCTATTCAATGTGCTGTAGAGGAATTATTGTCAAGGTTTTGGTTTGTTTTAGTTTAAAAGAATGTGTCACAGGGTGCAGTGGCTTATGCTTGTAATCTTAGCACTTTGGGAGGCTGATGAAGGAGGATTGCTTGAGCCCAGGAGTTAAGAGGTTGCAATGAACTGTGATTGTGCCACTGTACTCCAACCTGGGCAACAGAGCAGGACCCTGTCTCTAAAAAAAGGAAAGATTTTGTCCCATTGTAATACATACAGTAAGTGGGGTTATACTATTAATTACTAAGTTGTTTCTATTAAAATTGGTAAGAGATGGCACCAAGCCCCCAGTTCTGTTCAGGTTATCTCTGTTTCCAGAGTTGCTGTAGCCTCAGAATAGAGTTACATCTCTATTCTGAGGCAGGCAGAAGCAACCCTTTGGGATGACTTGGATGAGTCCTGGGCCCTATGCAGGATCCCACTGGGGTTTTCTGGATAAGATCCCCTTCAGTTGCTAGATAGAAATAATAAGACAGTTATATCAGAAGGACATGCAATTAAAAAAAAAAATGAAACCTTTTTCCCAAATGAGACCCCATTCTTTTTAAGGAAAGAAAAAGCTACACAAATAAGTTAAGTGCAATTAAATAAGTGAAAAAGCAGAAAGGCAGATAGGAGGAACCATTTCGGATGCCTCTGGATGTCAGTCCAGGCCCCAAGGGAAACAGGGTAGTAGATTTGGTTCTTCCTGTATGCATAGGATCAAAATACCCACTTCCTGATGGCCTGGGGAACCCAAGGCAAAAGCCTTCTTAAAAACGCTGTTTGTGAGCTGGGCATGATGGTGCACGCCCGTAGTCCCAGCTACTTGGGAAGCTGAGGCAGGAGGATCCCTTGAGCCCAGGAGTTTGGGGATACAGCATGCTATGATTGAACCACTGCACTCCAGCCTGGGCAACATAGTGAGACCTCATCTCTATTTTTAAAAAAATGCTGTTTGCAATACACAGCAAGAGAAACAAGAAAAACACCCACACCCACCCCAGGAGATGGCAGTTTGACAGAGAGAGGTCTGGTAGTCCATAAATCGAGGTAAGAGTTCGTAGGGTTAGCCCAGCAGAACACTGGTCCTTGTAGGGTAAGCCTAGGTCAACAGCACCCCAAAGGCCTAAGTATTCTGGGGGCAAGGTGAATCTGGTCTTCATTCCTCACCTCTGCCTTGGTAGAGAAAAGAAAGATCTCACTTTGATGATTCTTTCCAAAATGTCCATTCCTTTCTTTGATTTGTCTCTGCTGAATTCAGTAGTGTTAAGGCAAGCTTGGCAGGGATTGTAGTAGAAAAACGAAATGAAGCTAGTTTCAGATTGGAATCCAAGTCTTCAGGTTCAGACTGTAGTCTAGGAGTTAAGTTGTGGTGTGGAAGCGAGATGTAGTGCTTCTGCTTGAGTGGCAGCCTGTTTATCTGATTCTCTTGGCCTCTTCAACTGCTAAGACCTTACACTGGCCTTAGACTGGTAGTTGTAGACAGGAGCCTTTCTGCTTTTTCACTTATTTAATTGCGCTTAACTTCTTTGTGTAGTGTGTTCTTTCCTTAAAAAGAATGGGGTCAGGCTGGACGTGGTGGCTCACGCCTGTAATCCTAGCACTCTGGGAGGCCAAGCGAGGCAGGCGGATCGTTTGAGCTCAGGCCTTTGAGACCAGCCTGAGCAAGAGCAAGACCCCGTCTCTACTAAAAAAATAGAAAGAAATTAGCTGGACAACTAAAAATATATATATAAAAAGAATTAGCCGGGCGTGGGGGCACATGCCTGTAGTCCCAGCTACTCAGGAGGCTGAGGCAGTAGGATCTCTTGAGCCCAGGAGTTTAAGATTGCTGTGATCTAGGCTGACGCCACAGCACTCTAGCTGGGACAACAGAGTGAGACTCTGTCTGGGGGGGGGGAGGAAATGGGGTCAGTGGGGTGTGGTGGCTCATTCCTGAGATCCTAGCACTCCAGGAGGCCAAGGTGGAGGTGAGAAGATTGCTTGAGGTCAGGAGTTTGAGACCAGCCTGAGCAAGAGCGAGACCTCGTCTCTACTAAATATAGAAAAAATTAGGTAGGCATATTGGCGCCCTGTAGTCCCAGCTACTCGGGAGGCTGAGGCAGGACGATTGCTTGAGCCCAGGAGTTTGAGGTTGCTGTGAGCTATGATGAGGCCACTGCAGTCTGCCCAGGGCAAACAGAGCAAGACCCTGTCTCCAAAAAAAAACAAAAAAAGAATGGGGTCTCATTTGGGAAAAATGTTTCTTTTTTGTTTCTTAAATTGCATGCCCTTCCAATATAACCGCCTTATTATTTCTATTTAGCAACCGAAGGGGCTCTTATCCAGAAAACCCCGGTGGGATCCTGCACAGGGCGCAGGACTCATCCAAGTCATCGTGTAAAGTGTTCACTTGCATTTCGTCCTAGGTACATGCAAAGACCTGGAGCTGTGCTCTGGAGGATTCTGAGCTATGCACTAGAAAGGAAACAGCTACTCAGAAGTCCCAAAGGGGCCATTCTGGCCTAATTTAACAAAGTGGTAATAGCAAAGAAATTTTGGTCTTTTGAAGTGTGGTTTTTAATTCCATGGTTGATTCAAAGTGAGCAGCCAGCTTTATATAATAGTAACTCAAATTTAGAATGAAATGTGTTAGGAGTACTTTCTCCCCTGGACCCAGGAAACAAAGCATTCAGGTCTGGCCTGTGAAAAGAAATGACTGCTACTTATATGTCAGGGTAACATAAAGGGTAACCTAGATTACTAGGGTAGAAGCCAGAGAGAATGTTAGAAAAATAGCCCCTAGGTTGGTTTTCTCTCTTTTCTTTCATCTCATTTTATCAGTATTAATAAGTAAAACCTGTGCGACCAACATATCCTTTTAGCATGGAGAAAATGAATTTGCTTTGCTTTATCCTAGAGACAGAAACACCACCCATCATTTCTACCTTTGTGGAAAGCTCTGCAGGCTCCTAAGCAAATTAATTTATTTTGGGTCCCCTTATTTCTTTAAACAAAAGAGAACTGTATTTGTTTTTCTTCCTCCTCTTGTTGTTCCCCTCTCCATTTTCCTTCTTTGTCCCATTTAACCCTGTGTTTGTTTCTAATGTAGGAGAACCCCCCCTACAGACTTTTTTCCTTCTGAAAACAGTTTTTTTGGAATTCTACAGTTATTGTCTAGAGCAAGAGAGGTGACCCACAAACATTCAGTTAGAAGAGGAGCTTTGCACAGAATAATCCTCAGGGATGGACGGTTCAGTAAGAGAGGGAGGCATCAATCTTTATTATAGGAAAGACAGTATTGGGGCATAGAAGGTAGCCATGCGTGTTTTTCTTCCTGCTTCAAATATACTGTAACAATTTTGTAGACATTACTAGTGATCTGCATGTGAACTGAAGCTAGCAAATAGGAATGCAAAGAATTTCTGGGAAGGAAGGTTTAAACAAAGCGTATGTCTCAGTGGATATTTTTCTTTTTCTTTTCTTTATTGCTCCTTGGTACAATACTAGACAAGTCTCTTGATGTTCCTCTCTTACATCTGTAAAATGGGATTGAATGTTTGTCTCTTGGAAGATCATGCAGAATTTAAGGAATGCTGAATTATTTAGGGGTTCTTTTGTTTGGATAACATAGAAATTGCAAATGCCCACCTGTAAGAGTTTAGAATCTGGTTGCCTTCTTCAGGGCCTATACTAGGACACTTCCTTCCCCATAAGAACTGCACTTACTATCTTCTTTATTCCTTTCCTCCCTCCAGTTTCATAGCTTTCAGTGCAGTCACTAAATGCCTTGGTCATCCTTGACTCTTCCCTCACCGCTTGTGTATAGTAAGCAAATTCTGTCTGTTCTTTTTCTGCTGTGTCTCTCCTATCTGCCCCACATTTCAAAATCCCCATGTACATGTTGGCGTCCTCTTACCTGAACTATTGCAGTGACCTCCTTACAAGTCTTCCTTCCTAACCTTAAGTTCCCCTCTCCCGTAGAGATCTATGCGCGTACCGCTCACTCCCTGTTGCCTACAGAGTAAAGTTCAAATTCCTTAGTGTGGTGTTCAAGTCCTGCACAGCCTGGCCTTAGCCCGCCTCACTGGTCTTATCTGCCACAACTAATCTTCATTTCCTTTTACTTCAAACATAACGGCTTCTTATTATGGATAAAGCCCTGTACTTTTTCACCTCTGTGTTGACTTCTCATTTAGCTACATGTTAATAAGCTTGAATTTGCTGCCCTTAGCATTTTGCATTCTCTCTCTTTTTCACATGCCAGCCTAATGCCTTACTTGTACATGAGTAAGTGCTCAAAAAACGTCTATGTGTCTCTGGTTGAGCTGTAGAGGCCCATACAATTCCTAGCCTGCAGTGCCTTGTAGCCCGAACGCCTCCTGCCCCCTTCCTCCTTGAGCATGCTCTGCACTGCCCTCCCCCGCTTCCTGGTTTGCCCACTTCTCTTTTAGCTTTATCACCAGACCACAGACAGTTCACAGAAGGCCCACTGAGGGGAGAGCCTGAAGGAAAAATTCAAGTCATCTCTCCAGTGCCCCGTCTCCACTAACCTGTTGCCGCGAAGTAATTGCACTGTAGTCTTCCTCCTTGAAAGCTAAACTGGTTATATTTAGTCCTTACTAGCCTAAATTGTATTTGCACAGAATGCAAATTGGATTTTCAGTCCAGGGCTTACAGGTGTGCAGGGCATGAGACATGTTTTTATCCATGTCTGTGCCCATTTTCAATGCCAAAATCATGGTACTTTTTTTTTTTTTTTAAGTCATGAGATACTGAGAAATTGTAAAAGAAATGAAAAAAGAAAAGAAAAGAAAACTCAGCGTGGGTATTTGACTTGTAAGAAAATAACAGAACTATTTGCGGGAGGTGGCCAGGCTGAAATGGGAAAAATAGATTCTTTCCATTCCTTTTAATGCCGGGTGTCCTGTGTTATGAACTTCACTCAAGAGCTCCCCGCCTTGTGTGCTATGTAAACACTTAGCTCCCCTTTGCCATAAGAGTAAAATCCAAACTGCAAGTGACATTCAAGTCTTACAGCTTGCCCTAAGCTAATTACTGCTGTTGTCCTCGTTGTTACTAGCAGTTACCATTTGTTAAGAACTTAGTGTGGATCTATGGGTTTATGCTGCAAAGGTTTGAGGGCAAAAGTTCTGGAAAAGGATCTCCATTTTTCAGTTAGGGACATTGAGGCTCAGAGAGGGTAGGTAACATGCCTATGATCACTCACCTGGTCAGTGACATGGCTGTCTTTGTGCTTTTGCTGACATTTTTTCCTTTGCCAGCAATGTTTTCTGAGCTCCTTATTTTTTGTTTTTGTTTTTTAGTATTTTATTACTATTTTTTAAATTATTATTATTTTTAGACAGGGTCTCGCTCTGTCTCTGGGGCTAGAGTACAGTGGTGTTGTCATAGCTCACTGCAGCCTCCCACTTCTGGGCTCAAGCAATCCTCCTTGCCTCAGCCTCCTGAGTAGCTGGGACTACAAGTGTGCACCACCACACTCTGCTAATTTTTAAATTTTTTTGTAGAGATGGGGTCTGCTATTGCCCAGGCTGGTCTTGAACTCCTGGGCTCAAGCAATCCTCCCACCTCAGCCTCCCAAAACGATAGGATTACAGGTGTGAGGCATCACACCTGGCCTATTTTTAAATCTTTTTAAAGACTTATGCCACTCAGGAGCCAGTTGTTTTTCTGATAGATGATACAGTCTCTTGTTTGGGAGCATAGACTCTTGACTCAGATTCCCTGGGTTTGAATCCTGGCTATGTATGTACTCTTACTACTCTGTACTCTTGGACAAGTTATTTAACTTCTCTGTGTTTATCTTCTGTAATAGGAGCATAATAACAGCACCTACCTCACAGAGTAGTTGTGAGGATAAAAGATATGTGAAGTGATTAACATGTAGTAAGTATTAAGTATCTACTATTAATATTATTCATGAGAATATTACTCTCATTGTCATCATCAACACAGCCTGACTTGGATTCTGGGTAGTTGGATCTAGATTGGTTTGTCTTCCCATGAGTTGAACGGATTCCTTGTTAGTATGTGTGGCCTTGTCTTAGACTGAGAGAGTCCTTGGAACGGCCCCCTGGTGGTGCATGCGCAGCATGGCGTCACTGGTAAGCTCAACCAACCCACTTCATCCTGCCAGTCTGAACGGTCAGGTATCTTGGAGCACGTGGTTTGCAGCTATTTTGCTTACATGGTTTTACAGGTTCTTCCAGTGTGTTGGAAATGAAGTGCAAAGGCTGGTGACTGAGAAGATAGGAAGGGGCACCTCCTATTAGACCTGCCTAGTAGATGCTCAGGAAGGATAGGACATGATCTCCACCCAGCAGTGACAGGTGCACACCCACACATCCTGTAGAAACATGATGGTATTTTTGCTTTGTTGTCCAAACCGGTTTAACCCTTCTATTCATATGGTACTTACTCCTGAGAGTTTACAGTTTCACTGATGGTGTTGTGTTCCTGTTTGCAAAGGGGAGACTGTGAGGCTTCAGAGTCAAGCAGATCTGGGTTTTAATGTCAACTGCTCTACTTACTGGCTCTGTGTCTTTGGGTGTGTTTGCTCTGTGCCTCAATGTCTTTACTTGTAAAAGGAGGCCAGTAATCAGACACAGTACATGAAGCGCTTAGCACAGTACCTAGCTGTGAGAGGGCACTCAATACAAGGTAGTCAGTATTATGAAAGCAGAGGAGGAGAAGGGATGGGGAAGGAGAGGGAAAAGAACAAACAGTTCCTGAATGTCTGCTGTGTACCAGGCATTGTACTAGGTTCTTGACCTGTGTAGATTGTATTTGTTTATCCTTTTGGCTTCTCTGTAAGTGTGCTACCATTACCTCCATTTTACAAATGAGGAACCAAATTAAGTAATTTGCTTGAGGTTTCATTTGAGGTGATGGGTGGAGCCAGTAAAACAGCCAGCTCTATTTTATTACAAAGCCCAAGGCATTTTATAGAATACTCTAATGCCTCTTGAAGTGCCAAACAAGTTATATAGAGAAGAACACTCTCAGAATTCAGAGGAATGAGTACTGAGGCCTGGACTGGTGTGGCTAGGAAGGGCTTCATGAAGGGGGAGGTCGGGGTGGAGACTGGGCTCTGGAGGAGAGGTGGCCAGAAAACAGGAGGGACCTCTTGTGAGGGCAGGAGTGAGGGTGGCACGCGTGGGGAGCCTGTCTTTTTAGATCGGGCTGTCTTTGGGTGATGGATTGATGAGGGTAAGTAGAGTCAATATGCAAAGAGCCTCAGATGCCAGTTGAACCAGTTTGGGCCTTCACCTGCCGGCAGTGGTGTAACACTGAGAGTTTTAGAGCCAAGTCCAGAGACCAGACTGGATAGGGAGAAGTGGGAGGATCTCTTAGCTGGGAGACTCTTGAGGTCACAAGTGAAGAGGTGATGGCCTGGAGGAAGGCAGCCATGAGAATGAGGAGCCGGATGACTGACTCTCTGGGGCCCAAGGAGAGAAGTGAGTGGATGGCAGCCTGGCATCCCTGGCTGATGGGGAGGACGCTGGAGCTGGTGACAGAAGAGAGAGCTCTGGGAAAGGGCCCAGAAGTAGGCCACGGTTTTACCTGGGACACTGTACAAAACGTCTTATGGAAATGCCCAATAGACAGTAGAGGGGCCTAGCAGGGCTGGACAGCTCTGTTTACAATCAGCTGTGACAGGTGGTGGTTCTGCTTGTAGAGGAAGAAGAACAAGGTCTCGAGCTGCACTGTCCAATATGGTAGGCGCTAGCCATATGTGGCTGTTTAAATTTAATTTAGGTAAAATCTAGTCAATTCAGTTTCTCATTTGCTCAAGCCACATTTTAAGTGTTCAAGTGTGGCTAGTGGCTACTGTATGAGATGGTGCAGTTATAGAATATTTCCATCATCAAAAAAATTCTATTGGGCAGCACTGGTCTAGGCCTTGGGGAGTGCCTACAAATAACCTGGGGGCCTAGAGAAGGAAACAGAGCAAAACAAGGAGATAGAAGGAGCAATTAAATGAAAAAATAATGTTGCGGCCTCTCAGACAATTCTCAAAAAAAAGAAAGGGGATATTTCGACTTTGGTTTGAGTTTACTTTTTTCCTTGTGTAATGTCATGTTTTAGAAAAAGCCCAGACCTGAAGTCCGTGGTAGGCCAGGCTATAAGACATTGAAATTGAAGCCTTGCCTCCTATCTTTGTTTTGTAGGGCTGGGTCTTCAACAGGTCCGGTTTGGCTTCTAGAGCACTTTTTGGTCATGCAGTGAAGGGTAGCCTCCAGCTGACCATGGGAAAAGAAGATAGCAACCATATGAGGCCGATACTGTTATTTTTGTTCAGTTGAGGAAGTGGAAGCTTCAAGACATTAGATAACTTGCTCAAGGTCACACAGCTGGTAAGAAGCAGGGCTGGAAATAGAACCTAAATATTTGAATCCAAAGCTGGGGGATGTGTGTATGTGTGTGTATAAAACACATAAAAATACGTTATTTTTGCTAACTTTGAAAGTACATACAAGCAAAAAAATCCTACCACTGAGAAATGATACTGTTAACATTTTGGTGCATACCCAGCCAGACTTTCTGTGTATATATGTATGTGTCTGTGTAAATGCAGTATGTGTGTATATTTATAAACATGTTATATATGTACATAGACATATATTCCAGCCCTTTCTAATGCATATAGATATGTCAGGCCGTGCTCATGACTGCCATCCTCAATCCCTTAAGGGCAATTCTGAAGCCCTGAAAGCTCTAAAGGCTAAAAAAAAAATTTCTTGTAAGTTTGGCCCAAGCTCAATTTGGCAGTAAGACTTGCTTGAACTGACATGAGACTATTTATAGGCTTTGTTTATCCCACTGTGTTACTATTCATAAGTTATACTGTGGAAATAAAAAAGAGTTTGATTACTGGGTGTTACCTCAGACTCTGCTGGGGTTGTTGTATAACATTTGGTATAGGTATTGTGTTATCTCTCTAAAATCCCCCAAATTCTGAATTCTAAAATACACTTGGCCTAAAGGGTTTCAGATAAGAGACTGTGAGTTTATATACACTATATTGCTGCAGGGGCTAAGGAAGGGGCCTCAAGTGTTAACACTGAACATACAGCAAGGTGTGTGAGAGGGGTTTCGGTTCTAAAAGATGCGCAGTGCAAAGTGCAGGATTTGCAAGAAAAGTAGAACACTTGCACTTTCACACATCCAGATCAAGCTGCAGTTGTTACTATGGTTTGCCTTCTAGATAGGCTCTTACTGGGAAACAGTTTCAACTGTAGCATGAACGGTGGTCAGCAAGAATCACACTGAGCTTAGTCTGTGCTCTGAGGCTATGTGTTCAGGATTTGACTGCCTAGTGTGAGCCATGTATTATGGCAAGCTGGGGCCACAGAGAAAAACATCAGTCCCTGCTCCCAGGAAGCTTGTGACCTAGCTAAAGAGGTAAGACAAATAACAAAAGTTAAACCCAGTTGCGGTTCCATTATGATAAACACCTTGATAGAGGTAAGCACTGTGTTGTGTGAGCATATAAGGAGAGGGCCAGAGAAGGCTTTTTGGAGGAGATGACTCCTGAGCTGAATCTTTTTTTTTTTTTTTTGACAGAGTCTCACTCTGTTGCCCGGGCTAGAGTGCTGTGGCATCAGCCTAGCTCACAGCAACCTCAAACTCTTGGGCTTAAGCGATCCTCCTGCCTCAGCTTCCCAAGTTGCTGAGACTGCAGGCATATGCCACCATGCCTGGCTAATTTTTTTCTATATATTTTTAGTTGTCCAGCTAATTTCTTTCTATTTTTTAGTAGAGGTGGGGTCTCACTCTTGCTCAGGCTGGTCTCGAACTCCCGAGCTCAAACAATCCCCCCACCTCAGCCTCCCAGAGTGCTGTGATTACAGGTGCGAGCCACCACCCTGAGCGGAATCTTGAAGGATGAGTTTGTCGTTTACAATATGGAGGTGGAACTGGGAGGTGGTTAGGATATACCTAGGAGCTGGGGTGGGCTGAGGAGGTAATGTCTAAAAAGATAAATAGTTTTGATGTGACTGGATTGGAAGGTGGGAACAGGGAGTTTGGAGTGGGCATGGGAAACAGGGGTGGAGAGGTAGACTGAGGCTATTTATAAATGTCTTTGTGTGCAATACTCAGAGGTTTGGGTTTTATTCCAAAAGTGATGTCAGTTATTGAGGGATTTTATGCACAGGAATGAGCTGCTGAGATTTGTGTTTTCTTCTAGGTGTTGGCAGAATGCAGGCAGGGAAATCACTAAGTGGGCTTTCTAGAAATATTAAGGACCTAATAAACTAATGCATGGCAGTAGGGACAGAGAAGAGGATCAGGTATAAAATTTAGGAGAGAGGATTCATAGGCCTTGGTGACCAAATGTGGCAAGAAAGGAAAAATCCCTGTTGTCACCTAAAGGATTAGAGGTCCGAGGTTGGAAAAAGGACCTAGTGGGAGTAGGGAAGCAGTAGCGGAGAAAGGACAGGAAGCTGTGGCCAGAGAGGGAACTGTGGGCTGTGTAATGGCAAATCTGGTAGAGAGCTGCTGACAGCCGGCTTCCGTGCGAGACTCTGGAGAGAAGAGATTCCGAGAAGACTGCCCTGTGGCTGGAAATCCCCCACATCATGCCTTAAAGTTTCCATAAGTAGAGTCATGAATGAAGATGTTCCAGTCCTTGCTGAACTAAGTCCAGAGAGAGACCCCATGTGAGAGCATGGACAAGATATATGTCTGCACGGCCATTTTCCCACTAGTACACTACCCACCCCTGGCTGTGAGCGAAATCCACAGGACAAACCCGCTGGTCCGCAGGAGATGTCCTTTCAGCCAGGCTGTTAGGAAGTACCCAAAGAAGCAAAATCCTGATGGAGTCCGTAGGGAAGTACTGACATGCAGAAGCAGCACTTAATCATGACTCCTTAGTTTAAAAAGTACAGGTGCCTTTGCATATTATAAAGCCTCATTACATATTTATACTAAAGTGTCTACTTTAGAGATGAAGAAATTAGACCCAAAAGAGAGGAAGTCACATAGGAAGGTAATGGTAGAGCTGGACATCAAATTTCCTGATATTTTGCTGCGCTTAACACATTGAATACCTTCTGGTACCCGGCAGTGTTCTACATCTCAGGGAAGTAGCATAAAGAATACCAAGTCCCTGGCTCATAGAAATTACTTTTTCTGAGACAGGGTCTTGGCTTTGTTGCCCAGGTTGGAGTGAAATGGCATGATCACTGCAGCCTCAAACTTCTGGGCTCAAGAGTTCCTCCTGCCTCAGCCTCCAAAGTAGCTGGGGCGGTAGGTATACACCACCATACCTGTCTAATTTTCAAATTTTTTGTAGCGACAGGATCTCACTATGTTGTCTGGGCTGGTTTCGAACTTCTGGCCACAAGTGATCCTCCTGCCTCAGCCTCCCAAATTACTGTTATTACAGGCATGAGCCACCACACCCAGCAGAGCTTACATCTTAGTGGAAATGGCATCCAATAATAATGAGTAAATACAAGATTTCATATTAAATGCTATTAGCGCTAAGGGGGAAATTTTTTTAAAAAAGCAGTGATGTGGCTCCCAAACTGTGTGCCAAGGTACCCTGGGCTCTGCAGTGACACTCACAGGGATACTGTAGGAGATTTAACATTTTCAAGGTAAACACAGAAATCTGTTGGAACACCAGATGCACTTCTGGCTCAAGGTAGTTCATAGTTTTAACTTTATATGGTGCTGCATTCCTTTTGATGACATATCTTCGGAAAGCTGGGTTTTTGGTGACTGCTGTGATTAAAAACAAAGTGCTGTGCAAAAATCAATGTGGAAATTTCTGTTTAGTGTCTAACCTGATTCCAACATTTGAGAAGTTGTGCAGTACCCAGCAGATATAACACACCTCGTTAGTAATTGTGGTTAAGATTAAATGGAAATGTTTTTTCTTTATATGTATTATTTTATTCAAACTGCCACTAAGTTGTTAGTGCTTAAGTACTTATTAATTTATTTGGCCCTAACTACTTAAGTAGAACTGTTAGATGTTTCTCTTGGCCTGCAGGTGTCTTGAGAAAATTATTGAGACAGTAAGCCGCGGTGAGCTCCGCACATTTAGGAGCCTCTGGAATAAGGTGATGGAGTGATGCGGGGTGGTGGGGCCTCTGACTGTTATTTGGGGCATCAGAGAGAGCTTCTGACATTTGGACAGAGGCCTGGGTGAAGTGAAGGAGTGGGCAGTGTGGAGATCTGGAGGAAAAGCACTCCAGGCAGAGGGACCAGCAAGAGCAAAGGCCCTGAGTTGGGAATGAGCTTGACATGCTCTACGAACAGCCAAAAAGGAAGCGTGGCAGGGTCTGGCTGTGTGAGGTGGAGCGTGGCCAGTGAGGTTGGAGAGGCATCAGGGGCCAGGTCACGTAGGCCCTTATTAACTTTGTTTAGGGGGCTGGATTTTATTCTGAATGTGAAAGCATGATGGGAATCTATTTGAATGTTTTAAGCAGGGAAGTTACTTCGTCTGATACTCTGATGTACTTTTCTTTTCCCCCCAAATTCATTCTGGCTGCTCTATGAAAACCTAACTGTAGGAGTGTACTCTAAATACAAAAAGCAGTTAGGAAGCTGCTGCTGTAGTACTGTAGTGTTGGTGAGAACTTCTGTTTTTTTTTTTTTTTTTTTTGAGACAGAGTCTCACTCTCTTGCCTGGGGCGAGTGCCGTGGCATCAGCCTAGCTCACAGCAACCTCAAACTCCTGGTCTCAAGCGATCCTACTGTCTCAGCCTCCCGAGTAGCTGGGACTA
>CAUYSK010038052.1:0-17554 GCA_963575035.1 Avahi laniger | reverse complement strand
GCTGGATGCTCGAGAGCTGACTGTTTCTGCTTGTTTCACCCAAATGTTCTTTATTCACACCTTCCAGGATTTTGAGTCAGCCATCATACTGGCAATGGCCTTTGACCGCTATGTGGCCATTTCTCGTCCACTGCACTATTCGTCCATCCTCACCAATAGTGTGATCACCAGGATAGGTTTCACCATTGTTTCACGAACCTTTACTGTACAAGTTCCCCTCCCCATCCTCTTGAGGAGGCTTTGCTTCTGTCGCTCCAATGTACTGTCTCATTCCTACTGCCTGCATCCTGATATTTTAAGGCTCTCCTGCTCCAACACCAGGATCAATAGCATCTTTGGACTGTTTGTGGTGCTATCCACTATGGGACTTGATTTTCTCCTCATTATTCTTTCTTATGTGTTGATTTTGAAAACTGTATTAAGCATTGCTTTCCATCGAGGCCGGCTCAAGGCCCTCAACACTTGCATCTCCCACATCTCTGCTGTGGTCGTTTTCTTCACACCCATGATCTGCTTGTCTATGCTGCACTGCTTTGGCCCAAGACTTCCCTCACACGTCTATGTGACCTTGGCCAACATGCACTTCCTCACTCCCCCTGTGATGAACCCCATTGTGTATGTGGTGAAAACCAGGCAGATCCAAGACAAAATTCTGAAGCTCTTCGTCAAAAAAAGAGCAGAGAAGAATCCCAAACAACATTTATAACATAAATATTGAAAAATGAATATTACAGCAAAAGGCTACTAATCCAAATCTTCTATCTAAAATGGTGTTTCATCTCTGTTTCTATGTAAATCTGTAGACAAAGAAATAGGTCCTAGTATATTTTATTTTTGCAAATTGCACAGCCTATAGTTTTCTCTTTCAGCTGTAACTGTTGTTTAAATTTATCAGGTAACTTTTCTTTTTACAATTGCTTTTCAGCTCAGGTGATATTTTTTATCTCAGAACTTATTTTACAAAACATGAGCTGTGGTTCACTCTTCTGCTTTCTAAAGGACAAATCCTTAATTAGACTTTATACCATGTTTATGCATCATTTAAATTCAATAACTGCACATTCATTGCATACTATTTAAATGAATTGTACATATACAAGACGATCTCTTCATTGTCTTTTAACAGTTCTTCATACCAAATGAGTTGTGACTTCTTATAGAGCAAACATAGATTGGGATAGTTATGGGGAGGAGGAGGTAAGGGCTTTCATAATTCAGTTAGATAAAATAAAGTTGGGTTCTTTAATTCTTGTAAGATTGCTTATAAAAAGCAAGTTGTAAAAAATGGTGAAGTTGTTGGACTGTGAGGATAAGAAATTCATTTCTAAACTGCTAAAAAATCAAAATAATTGTTTTCAAATTTTAGTCTTCTCTTATCCATGGATGGGAGTAATAGTCACATCCTTGACCTGATCTTAGAGAGAGCCATAATTTTCCAATTATGGATGTAAAACTGCTTGGCACTCACATAATTCAATGAAGGTTGGTGAATTATTTATACCAAAACTTATCTCTCTTATGTGAACAGGAAACATTATGCTTAGGGTAATTTTTATTCTCTCCAAGGTTAGATGACTCAGATGACACTGTATAAGGACAGGTATATTAGGCTAAATTAAGTACAATAATATGCTGCTGTATTTAAAATATCTCTATTAATCATAAAGTTGTTAGCACATTTCACCTTGAAATACGTCTATATTTATACATCATTTTAAAATATATGTACCTGTACCTTTCCATGTTATGATTTTTTATGTGTCATAGTTAATATCATTGTCCTCATTTTAATGTTACTTGTATTTTTATAACCATTCTGTTTCTATTTATCAGTGGACTCCTTTGTAATTATCTATTAGCCAGATTTTTCTTAGAGACATTCTTATTGAAAAATAAAACTCCTCCCCTACCTTGCCTTGACACCATACATTGTCCACATATTATATATACATATTTGAGAGTAAACAGTCAATGCTTTTTTACTGTACTGAAAATAAAAAAGGTTTCTGGCTTACATTGAAATATAGATCACAGACCAAAGGAAGTGCCAGGTAAAACTCTCAGCATAGTTTTCATTTTCCTATTTATTATCAACTTTACAATCTTTATGATTATAATCATTACCACCATTTTGTTCTGTGTCACTGTCATCACCATGACAACTCACAGTTTCTAATTTATCCCCAATAGCATCTTGAATTCAACAAAATTCTTTCTCTCAAATGTAGTTCACTTTCTTGATGTTGTTGTTGAAGGGGGTCACAAGAAAGAAACAGATAGACAAATGAATATCTAACATCTGGTATTGAAAAAAACTATGAAATAATGAAGTTTACAATGTCAACAATCACAACCTAAAGTCACGGTATCGACATCCCTATTAGTATCCAGAATCTGAAAGTCATCATTAATGAAAGATATAATCTTCAAATTCAGTGTATCAATCTGTAGCACAAGGTTCTGTCTTTCAAACATGCTGACTCTGCAACTTCATAGCTCTTTGACTTTGGCCTTGAACCCTCTATTAATAGTTTCAGTACTTCAACCCCTCACATGCTATAAATCTTTGACAATCGTCATTATTTTATTATCTTTCATATTCACTTTGGACCACACATATTCCATAAAAAACCCTCAACATTCACGCCTCCTTATTTTTTATACCTTTCAAGTCTAATCTTAACTTTGGAATCAATTTAAATATCTTTATATTTTTCTATTTTTATACTTATGAGTCCCAATTAAGAATAACACTAAAATTTTGATACTGGAATGACTGTAAATTAATGATCGCTAACTTAGTTAGTACCTTAATGCTCGCAATGCATTGCTGTAACGCATGTTGGCTCTGTCAGTAATCCACAGCTGTAACATTTTGAACATTGGCAACTCTTTTTAAGTCACTTGTATTTCACACCTTACCCTCTCTTCAATTTCACATACATAAAGTTATTTATTTCTATTTCTATCATCAAATTATTCCTTCTTATCTCAAAGAAAAAATTGTAATCTCCTTTATTCAAAGAAGAAGAAACTATCTTTACCTTTCCATTAACACTTCTTGATATATGTGATTGCTCAATCCTGCCTCTAATTCATTCTCTGTTCCTCTCTTATTTACATATTATCATTACTCTTATTAGAAAATACTCCAAATACATAAAATATACAGGAAATAATGAAACTAACATCATATACTTTTCCACTTGGTTTTGTTAAATTATGTTTTACCACACCGGAGTCAGAATGTTTTAAGTAAAAGAGGTATCAATAAAAGCACATTATTTCTGTATATATCACTGAACCATAGACCTTAAACTAAATCCTTAAAGGTAACCAAACAAATTTGAGTTTATTGTTTATCTTTCCCGTCCTTGTTTCATTGCATTCAATGTATGTGTGTCTATGTGTATATAATAAGCATATTTTTTGTCACCTGGGATCAAAATTATTCTTAGGCCACATTAGAATCTAGCCACTTTTCACACATGCTGAATTCTAACAGATTTTCAGTGCGGGCATGGTATACTTTTGAAAGTCACAGGAGATTCAAGTAAAAGATTAGTGCAGCAGTGCTTATCTTAGGAGCCACGCAGATGACCTTTACCAAACTCTGAGAACTAAGTCTCTGGAATATTCAAATAGTTTCTGAATAATGGTACATTATCTATGCTCAAAGCGGCCCCTCAAGATGAACCAGGTTGATATCATGTGTAAAGTAAACATAAAATTTATTGTGTGCACTTGGAAGAGAGGCAAAGCTCTCTTTAAGAACTCTAAACTTTATAAGTCAAGCAGGCTTCCATGGACAGAGACATCTCTCATGTGTCTCTGAGGTTCACAGCTGATACAATCATTGCAGATCCAGAAAAAATTCTAGGAAGACTGTAGCTGCTAGATCTTGTCTATGTATGCATTTTTACTGGTCATCCTGTATAGTGTCCTTTTCAATATTAAATCTTAGCCATGAGTGTAACTTTACATTGAGCAGTGTGTCTCCTCCGAGAGAATAACTGAACTAGTGTATGGTCAGGGTTCACCTGAGATGTCTTCTGTACCTCATTCCTGACTTGGTCCCTACCTCAATTCCCCAGGCCATTTCTGTCCCGTTCCACACCTACTATATCCAGAATGTGTATCTTCTATCACTGTCTTTTCAGCTTCAAAAAAAACCCAGACTCATTGAACATGCTCCTGTTGAATCATTTTTCATCTCTCCAATCCCTTAAAATCATTCTTTAGAGAATAGGAAGAACTCATTTTGAAGAGGGTGGAAGGAGGAGACGAGAGAATACCAGTGAAAAAGTAAGCTACATGTTAAGTAAGCTGTATGTTATTGTAATGAAGACCAATCGGTGATAAATGAATTTATCTTGGAGAACATCTATGAATATTATCATTCACAGGAACAGTGCTATAAATATTCACTCCAACTTCCAGCATATTTACAATTTAAGCATATTTACAATTTAAGAAAAAACTACTGGATTTGGAAAGAAGGCGTGCTTTGTTTGGAGGATATAAGTGATTATATGTCTTGGAGTTCTGAATGTGATATAAGATGTTTCTTGGGCAAGGACAGCTAGGGTTTATGGGATAACTTCTATCTCTGAGTAATGACAATATTCTGAGTCTGGAAACAGAAGAAAGGAAGCCTACAGCAAAACTGGTTACATGTTCTGAGATCATTATCATGTATTATTCTGGAGAGCTGGCAAAGATCCAAAGGAATTAGCAATACCCAGCTCTGGCCGGCACATGCACATTTAATGCTGCTGTAATAGCCTATGCCACAGGGATTAGGTGCAGGCTGCAGGCTTCCACAGAGAGCAAGAACCAGGGATTTATAAACCTGCTCACTTGGTGTTATGTTCAAGGCAGGAAGCCTCATGGGTGCCCAAGCTGCACCACCATCCGCAGAGCTGTGCTTCTGTCTTGAGTTTGGTGAGTGAATGATGGAAACGTCTTAGGCTAGGTTAGGACAAATCATGTCATATATGTACCTGGAATGGGAGTCAAGGGAAGTCATTAGTTATTCAAAATATGGTTGAATATATCCTTATACAGAGGATCTATGAGGTAGAAAGGACACTTGTCGGAGGTTGGCAGCACCTTTAATTCTCTTATGTGACATATTCTATAATTTTCAGAAACAATCCCTGACCACTCTTTCCTCACCCAACAATCACTTAATCCTTGAATTTGGAGTTTAAGATCAACTTCAAGTCAAACAGCATTTATGCATAGTACATATTAGGTAATTGATGTAAGAAAGAAAGGAAAGGAAGAATGTAAGGAAAGAAGGGAAGGAGAGAGGGAGAGAGGGAGGATAAAATGAAGAAAAGAAAACTAGAAATATGTTTTCTAATTTTCATACAACATTGTAATAGAGACAACACCAAATAGTTACCAATGAGATTTCCTAGATAAAGATATATGTGGAGATTTTGTCTTGCAAGGAATAGTTTAAGGGACTAATAATATTTATCTTAGGCTGTAAATTCATTTAAAAATAACAGATCTATGTTTAATCTCTGAAGAAAGTTCTTCAGAGAACTTAGTTTATATAGTGCTTCTCAAGGCAACACAAGAAACTCCAGGATTCCATTTTTGTAGCTTTAGTACCATTAGCAACTGTGTAGCTAAAGAGCCACCTAAGATATGGGTGATACAGTAATTAGTCTCAGAAAGTTGGGTATTACTTTTTTTTTTTTTTTTGAAGATGCAATCTCGCTGTATTTCCCAGGATGATCTCAGACTCCTGGGCTCAAGCAATCTTCCCACCTCAGTCTCCTGAATAGCTGGGAATACAGGCATTTTGCTAACCATTTTTTGAAACAAACAACTCTAGAATTCATAAGAGTTATACAAACTTCTTCAAATACCAGGCATTGTTCAACAAAATGCCATCCATTCAGAGTTTAAGATGAGATAGTTAGGAAGGAAGAACTATGCATCTGGCCTTTGTCTAAAGAGGTTTCCTGTCTTCTATTTCTTGCTAACTCTTGTCATTTTGGCATTTCTGTATGAGCAAATTTGGTCATAATGTGTATCTCTTCTCCACATGAAGATCTATCTCATAGTTGTATTATTGCTTGTCACTAAACATTAATGACTGGACACTAAACATACAAAAATCCTCTTAAGACTATGATATTAAAGGAAATATTCATGTGGCTCATTTAATCTGACAAGAATGCAGGCTGGAATGATTTAACACAGCTAAAATCTAGATACTCAGTTGAGCTTACAGTGCTTCTCTAACATGCACAAATGGCTTTGGAAAAAAGTAGATTTCTACAATTATTTAAATATCACAATTGATGAATTGTTTTCTGAGACATGTAATTTCTTTTTTTTTTTTTTTTAGGGAAGTTACAGCGTCAATTTAGCAGTTGGACAAATGACATTAAAAATCAACATTTTCTTTGTGAGTTTTTTGGCAAAGCTCAAATAAAGAACATAGTAATTTCACTGCTCACTTTGTAACTGAAAATATCAAAGGTTCATGTGGGAGGAATAATTCCCTCATCTCTTCACACACAGAAGTGGAAAGCACTGGGAGAAATAGGCAAATACACACTTCTGACCCCTGCTTGATTGTATCTACTGAATTTTTAAACACTCAGGACCATAGCTCAGTTTCCTAGGAAAACCTCTCTCTCTTCATAACTGATTCCCACAAATAACACAGGTAAATTTCTGTTATTCTGATAACTTTGCTCTATCAGAATTTGGCTATATACATATACCAAGTTTTAACAACTCATGACAAAAACTCAGATATTTTTTCTCTTCATGCTCTTTTATCAATCTGGTAGACCTGCCTCTACTTCTTGTCTTCTTTATGAGTGACTACGAGTCTTCTTCTGCCACTTGTCCTATAATTATTGCCAATATTTGTTTACAGTTCATACTTGTTTAAATTTTGAGACCTTTGCTTAACCTTCACTTAATTTCTACTTTGGGTTTTCCTTACATTAACAGTTAACATGAGGAATGGGGATCATGTATGTTCTTTATGATTTTATGGGGCAGCATTAGAATTGGTTGGTGGAAAAGGGTCAGAATATGATGAAGATTGTTCTCTTTGTTATAGGTGCTACATAATGGACTTCTGAGGAAAATGTCGAGGTTGTCATTTTAGAAGAAAATGTTTCTAATATAGTGAGAAGGAAAATAACCATTTTTAAAGTGAAATTAAGATATATGACCAAAACTTCCTGTGAATTCTACATACTCAAATTTCATACTTTATTCCTTTCCTTAGTAAGGGTCCCCGATGGCACCCAGTATCATTCTTTAGAAAGGTGAGTTGTGCAGAGCAGAATGTAGATTCGCAGTTGGGATCTTTTATCTGTCCAGTAGTAAAAGTTCTCTTGAACTAGTTTATGTAGATGCTATATGTTTTACCAGGCAGTTATTAGACTTTCAAAGGCAGAGGCTATGTATTGTCTGTCATTGTGTTAATAACACCGAGTACATAGCCAGGAGCTCAGTAAATGTGTGATGCCATTGACCATATATTTTGTTTGCAAATGCAAATATTTTCTAGTCTTTACCTTCTTCCTCTCATATATCTATATAAGCTCTCCTAACATTTTTAGAAAGTACCATGCAGCAAAGACTTGAAAGAAACTTAAATCAAATAAGCATACACATCAAGTCCAAAACTCTCCTTATGTCTTCCTGTCCCAGTTTTTACTTGTGATACTCTGGGCCCCTTTCAAAACAAACAAAAAAAAATGTATCTGGTAATAGCAGAAATTCAGAATAGGTATTTATTACACCCTAATTCCCAAGCAACCATTAAAAATGATTCTCCCTGTCTGGGTTTTTAGGAACTTGCTTATATTTTGGGACTAAAAATAATCTAGGTCATGCACATAGGTCTTATGTTCTCAACATGAGGTTGACCTTTGTAATTTTAAAATTTTGAAATGTCTTAAAGATGAGAAAGAAATTTTTTTTATTTGAATGCCTCAAATATGTTATCGAAAACTAAGGCAAACCACTAAGAGGGTTAGAAATGTTTCATAGTAAAAACCTCTGAAGGAATGGGATTCTGTACTGTGTGAAGAGGAAGGGCAGTGCTACTCTGTAGGCCAGAGCAATGGGTGTTATATGGGACGAGATGATAAAAAAATATGCTGTGAAAAAATAGTTTTTTGCTTGCTTTACAGTTTTTCTAGGGTAATTCCTCCCCAGAGTTATGGCAACTCCTAACAGCAATAATGCCAGCAGTTTCTTCTTCATATTGATGGATCTCCCAGGACTGGAGACTGCTCATTGCTGGACAGCTGTTCCTATCTGTTCCATCTATGTTCTTTCTGTGATGGGCAATGTCACCATATTGTACATTGTGAAATCTGTATCCAGTCTCCAGACACCCATGTACCTCTTCCTGTCCATGCTTTCAGTGGCTGACCTGGGCCTCTCAGCTTCTACACTGCCTTCAATGGTAGCTGTCTTTCTCCTGGGCCAGAGGAAGATAGGAGCTGCAGCCTGCTTTATGCAACTCTTCTTCATCCACACTTTCTCAGTCATCGAATCAGCTATTCTGTTGGCCATGGCTTTTGACCGCTGTGTGGCTATCCGAGAGCCCCTACGCTATGCCACCATTCTCACAACTAGGCGCATTGGGGCCATTGGGCTGACCATTGTGACCCACAGTGCTGCCCTCCATTTGCCCCTGCCTGTGCTCCTTGGAAGGCTGCAATTCCAGCCTGTGAATTCTCTTTCTCACTCTTACTGCATTCATCCTGATGTTCTAAGGCTGGCCAGTTCCAACACTTTTGTGAACAATAGCTTTGGGCTCTTCATCATGCTCTCCACCCTGGGGATGGATGCTGTGCTCATTCTCCTCTCCTATGTGCTGATCTTGAAGACAGTATTGAGCATTGCATCCAACACTCAGCGGCTCAAAGCTTTCAACACCTGCATTTCCCATATATGTGCAGTACTACTTTTCTATACCCCACTTGTTAGCCTATCCATGATCCATCGTTTTGGTAAAAAGAAGCTACCAGCTCAGGTATATATGCTTCTCTCCTACCTGCACTTTCTTGTGCCCCCAATGCTCAACCCAATTGTCTACACTGTCAAAACCAAAGATATTCGGATACACATTCTAAAGATGCTCCACCCCAAAATGCTCTGAGTCATAGGAATAAAATATTGGTGGGGTTACCTCAACTCCATTACATGTGAAAGGTGGACAGAAACTCCAAGACTCTCTAGCTCTCTGAGTGCAGTTAATTTACTGCTCCTCACTTCATAATACATGCATTAAAAATTCTGTGCCCTCATAAGTTACTAAGATTCCATAATTTTTTAATAAAAGACTCCATGTACAATTCAATTTCCTTAATCCTTTAGGGAAGCAAAAAATAAGCCAAGTACACATTCTGAAGGCCTATTTTATGAGAATTAGCTGACTCTGATGAACCAAAGATAGAGAAATTGATTTTCTTAATCTGTCATGGCTTCTTGCTTTCTAGAGTAAATTTTCATCTAACTTATCTGATGACATTGATCTATTAATAATGTAAAAATAATAGGTCTAGTAAGTATTTCATTTAAGTGCTAATACTTTAGGTCAAGCTGTATTGTAAAGTTACTTATAATATCATGATAAAAATAAAAAAAGAAATACTTTGTTTCCCTCCTAATATATTCACCTACTCTGTGCCACCTCCTATTCCATGTATAAAGAAAACAAAATAGAATATTGTTTTCTCAGAGTGAAAAGTTTAAATCATTAAGCAAAATAGGCTTGTAAACATGTAATTCTCCAGTATGTCACAATTACTTTGGTACCAGACAGCAAATTTTATGGTTAGACCACATAGAAGGGTGGGTTCATTTGTTGGGTGGGATTTTGAAGTGATAAATTTTAAGTGGAGCTTAGACAGATGAAATTTTTAAGCATGGCAAATACAACCATCCGTGAACTGTGCTCATTTCTCAACAGATTGTGCTTTCATTTTCACATTTCAGAAACACAAAATAGTTGAAGTGTTTCATGAACACTTTGCAGTTACAGGCATGTGACCATTATTTCATCCTATAACTGCCAGCAATGCCCGATGTTCTTCCTCCTATGACAACTCTCTATCTCCCCCACTTCTCCTAAACACAAATACAAATCTAGTATCAATGCATTGCAGATACATTTTGTTACCCTCCTACCATACTATGTTGCATCAGGTGATCCTCCTTTGTGTACTCGGAATTGTTTTATGTGTGTCTATTTACTAAGACTTTATCTTAATTTTCACAACTATTAAGACATAATTGAACAATAATAAATTTTACATATTTACAGTATATAATTTGATAGATTTTACATATGCATACCTCAAAGGAATCATTATCACGTTTAAGATAATAAACTTATCTGTCAGCCCCATAGCTTTCCTGTTGACCTTTTGTTCTCCTTCGCTGACACCTTTCCCCATTCAACCTATCTCATGTACTGAGATGATTCTGTTCATACAGACTAGTTTTCAACTTTCTAGAACTTAAAGTAAATGTATTTATAAAGTATATGCCTTTTTTTGCTTTTGGTCTTTCTTTTTTCACTCAGCAGGGCCATACTGAGATCCTTCTATGTGGTTTATATATTATTTCTTTCTATTATTGAATAATATTTCATTTTATGGATATGTCATGATTTACATGTAAATCAATTATTAAATGAGAAAATTATATTTACTATCACATTTGCTGTATATAATACTCTGTGTTCCTTAACATAGGCCCAAATTTATACCTGGTATCCTTTATTTTCAACCTTAGAAACTTTGTTGAACATTTATTTTTAGTGCAGTTTTGCTCATCTGAAATGTCTTTATTTTTTCTTCAGTTAGGAAGAAAATTTTTACTGAATTAGAATCACGAATTGAACATTTTTGTTTTTTTCTTATATCACTTCAAAAATATTACTCATTATTTTATTTTTAATTTTTTCCTGGCAGTCAAAATCTGGATCCCACTTTTTATAATTTATTTTCTCATCAGTTCATCTCTATTTCAAAACCGTTAATCCATCCTCAGGTTGGAAACAAATTTTCTAACTCAAGTACAATGTACAGTTCTTTTCATCTTGAAACTTACAGTGCCCAAACACCATTTTCCAAAGTTACTTAGATCAGTTTCAAATGTCAAGGTGTCACATAATATCGAATCTTAATTTTAGTCTTACACCACATAGTACTATTCGTGTGGTGTGGCCTCTCTACCACCAAGGAGGTTTCAAATCAATGTCCAGGGTATTCAAGGAGATCTAGCCACTCTACTTTGTTCAAACTCCAATGCATCTCTGTATTATATGAGATCCAGAACCTCTATTGAACTCATAGCCTACTCCTTTCCCTCGCTGTTGTTCTTTTGGAAAGTTTTTTGAGTCTTCCCCGATGAATTGTCAGTTGAGTATTTGGTGAAAAATTCAAGTAGACACCTAAGCAGATTTCTAAGACTTCTCCTTCTGCAACCTCTTCTTCTCTAGTAGTTTCCCCAAGTTGTGATCTGTGTCAGCCTATCTGAAATCAGAGCTCTGCTCTCTCCCTTCAGTAAGGAAAGAGCTGCTTCCAATTTGTATTCAACTGTCTGAATTTATAAAGGGCTGTCAGACAGAAAGTCTGGATGAACATGAAGTTGACCTATCGTTTTCTTTATCACAAGGCCTTACAGTTCTGTACTGTTTGTTTTGCAATGTCTGATGTGCTTCATGTATCTTGGCTAGTGTTATGGTTGTTTATGTGTTGGGATACATTCAATATCCATTACTTATTTATGACATATAACATTGAGGCGGAAAGATTTATGGGTCTCTCTATGTTCTTGCATTCACAGTCAGGGAGATGACAAATGAGAATGCCCATAACTAAAACTGACTTTTCTGTTTTGTTTTGTACTTACATTGTGAAACAGATAATTTTACAAAACATTATTTTGGGGGATATGAATTGTCTGCCTGTGTGTTAAATGCTATGGCTACTTTTGTGATTTCTATTTAACTAGAGAGATATGTCCTCAAAATTAGAAATTGCTTCATTTTGTTGAACTTTTATTATTTATGTTGTAACAATAAAAAGTTTATTTGCTGTACTTGTATAAAAGTAATAACAATAAAAATGATTTATTAAATGTTTAATGTATGCTTTTAAGAATTTATAAGTGATTTTCATATGTAATTATTTTACATGTTCACAATATTATTATGGTATAAAATGATAATAATATTGAAATAATAACTAATTATTTAAGTATTGACAAGATTGTTTTAAGATTTTTAATGAAGTATCTCATTTAATCCTCACAATTCTATGCATTAGTTTCTTTCACTATTCCAATTTCACAGATGAGGAAACTGAATCATTTGGAGGCTAAATAGCACACCCAAATACTCAAGAGCTATTAAGTGAAAGAGTTGAAATTCAAACCCACACATTTTAACCCCAGGGCCATTGTTAACCATACATCCATTACCTCCCAAAGATGGCATTGTACTACCATATTTTCCAGGAAAAAGAGTTTATTCAACTTGTAGAATTGTAAGTAGTAGGGACAACCTTGAAATCAGGATTGATTTTATGTTGTTAGACTTCGTACTAACAACAGGCCAACTATTCTTAACCACACTATCAGGGGAATCAGTATGTGAAAAACATAGACTTGTACAGTTCCAAAAGACTCCCAATCACAATGGGCCTCTTCAGCCCAAGGCAAAACTTGTTTAGCAGTGACGGGGCTAAAGTCAGTTGCCTCAAAGCCCATAGTGCCTGCTGTATTCACCAGGGAATGATGTCCTGGCATTGGCTGATTTGCTATAAAATTATGGTTCACTGTGGATTCCCTGCCACTGGACTCCTGAAAAGCAGGAGAAATGTTCTTAGCTCTTGTCTCCTTGTGGGACTATAAATAACATGGGGTTTGGAGTAGAGAGTAAAGTAATCTGCCAGGGTTCTTATTAGAGATCAATAAAAGTAGTCTTAATATATTTTGAGTTAAGACCCTGAAAAAGACAGGATGTTGAATATTTACAGGAAGAAAAGGAGCTCTTTATTTTCAGGTACCATGTGGGAACTATCAGATGAATTTCCTGAAAAATTCTTCTAATGCACTGTCATACTATAGCTAATTAAATGTGTGATTAGGAGATGGACTAGTAACTCACCAGCAACATACTCCCTCGTCTTAAATACATCCTGATATTTGTATACCTGAATCTCTAGGAAGACTGATTCTATGTCCCTCGAGGGAAATAAGCTAAAATGAGGAAAAGTGTGAGGAATAGAATGGCATGGGAGAGTCGCTGATTTGTGAAGACGGTTTTATTTCTTTTTCTTCTCCCAAGACGGAAGGCAAAAGAAAGATAATCTAAATCAGTAATCTCAGTGATTCAAGATGCAATTCTTTCTAAATCTTTGAAGAATCATCTTTGAAAAAGCTCCTTTCATTTTGCATGGTGAGTACATTTATCACAGTAATTTTGCACTGTAAATACATTTAGGAACAAATAAAGGACAAATATTAACAATGCTTATTTTCTTTCTGAGCACTTTAAAAAAGAACCCCCATCCACTCTATTATTTTATCATTAAATAAACCTATGAGGTTTGTGTGCTGTGAGAATTAGTACATTTCACCAATTTCCCTTTTTAGATGGTGGAAAAACTGAAGTCACCATAGTATGTGAGTATGTATGTAGTATCAAAAGGGAGCTATTTGTGAACATGAAACTTACACTCTTATATTAATGTTCTTATTACTATCACAGCATAATATTGGCTCTGGATGCTGTTCTGAATTCTACTGTGGTTGTAGAAAAAAGCAGACATTAGTGCTGGAAAATCCATCATGACATCGCACTTTGCTCCATGATGTCACAGATTTACAGCTGATTGAAAATCTGCTGGCCAGCCAAAAACAAAAATAAAAAAAGTTCCCCAAAGCAAGAAGCTCGTAGTGTATTCTTAACTTTTTTTGGTAGAATATATAATACTTAAGTTCAAGTTAGGTCCAAATTTTATGCAAGCTTTTTTTTTTTTTTTTTTTTAATCCTCAGTGTTTTTGTGCTGAAGCCAGGACCAGAAACAAATGCTCTAACTTTTTAACTATATTCTTCTGCTTCTTATTACTAAATTCTTTTACTCAACAAGTGTATTTTAAAAATTAAAACAACAATAAAAACAGCACACACATACATTCACAAAACTCTTTTTTGTCTAAGTAATCATCTGAGTTCGATATACACAAAAATAATATGCTCCACATATATGAGGATCTCACCATCTTTTTTTATATGTTGTTCTTTTTTAAAAAAAAAAGCACTAAGCAAAATAAAGTCAGGAATTCTGACTCCGCTCACACTAAGGATGTTCACTGTGCTTGTGTTTCTACATCTGAGATCTATGGTTGATATGAGGAAATTTTCAGTTTATTTTTTAAAAAATGTGTGCTTTTCTCTGATTTTAAAGAAATGGTGCAGGGTGAATGTAAAATGGAGAATTGATAGAAAGAGAGTGTTCAAAGACTTTATTTGAATGTACAATTCTTTCCAGTCAGTGTTCTCAAACATTTCTTCACTTTATTCCACATTTACTCTGTCAGCAACTGATTAGAACTTTATAAATCTATATGCAGATTGAGTGAAACAGCCTGCCCTACTTCCTACAGCAGAAGAGTTCAGCTGTCATGCAGATCATCTTATTAAGAATTTGATACTTTTCACAGTAAATTATTAGAAAAACATAATTTCCTTGTCTATCATAATTGTCATATACTTTTGTTGTTTAATGATCTGTAGCAAAATCATTTAGGGAAGCCCAGTCAAAGAATCTATGCGCCTGAGTGTGCTTGCTGAAACCGTCTTAGAGCCTAACACCGAGGAGTGAAGGGATACTTTTCTCTTAATCCGTAACCTTTCTTCTCTCCAACTGCCTTCTTTCAGAAGGCCTTCAACAGCATTGCAGTAAGCTGTTTACAGAGAAATAGTCTACCTAACAACTTATAGAAATGGTTCTCAGACTTTGATGTGCATCAGAATTACCTTGAGGGATTCTTGAAACACAAAATGCTGAGTTACAATCCAAGAAATCCTGATTAAGAAGGGTTTGGGTGGTACCTAATAACTTGCATTACATGTCCCATGGATTATTGATGCCACTAGTCCAGAGTCTATACTTTCAGGAGCCACTGGATTTGTGTTCAGCACAGAAGGGACTTTCCAGCACCATGCCAGGTGAAGGAAAGTTTTCTTATGTGATTGAATTGGCTCTGGTTCTCTGTGTTCTCTTTTCTCTCTTATTTCTATCACAATTCCAGCCACAGCAGATGTCCATCTTCTAGTTAACTTGTGAGCTAATAATCTGATGTTTCCTGACACATCTCTATGCATTCCCTAACACTGCACACACAGATCTCTGGCTGTCTTTCTCCTTCTTGCTGTTTTGCTCTTACCCTGGAGGTCCCCTCTGCAGAGAACTAGTCCCTAAATTCTCAGTCTAGCACCTCCTTCTCTTTCCACACTGTCCTATTGTCTTCATATATTTGACATAATATTGACTCTGCTTCTTTTATTATTGAAACTTTATTATTACTGTTTTTCATATTTCTAATTCCTGCATCTAGAACCATAGTTTGGACAGTTTAATTACTGAATAAAAATGTAGACATCTAATTTGGAGGTAGAAAGGTAGATTACAAGAGGAAAACCAGAAGTGGCCATCATAAAGAAAATGAAGAAAAAAAATAATTCATGGGCTTTGATTTAAGGGTAAGTTTTGTGAGTATCCGGAGTCTGTTTGTTAACAGCTGGCATTTGTATTCGGCAATAGGCCACAATATTCAGAGTATAGAGCACGAAGTCAGCCAGAATTATCTCCAGTCCTGGGGCCTCCTTTGATGATCTAAGTGGCTTGGCAAAGTTATATAACTGACTTCTTGATGATTAAGTATCTTAGTCAGAAAAAATTTATTGGCCAACTTCTGAGAGTTAAGATGCTTCAAAGTGTTACAGGTGAAAATACTTAATAAAATACTTTAAGTGAAATGTAACTCTAATAAATTACTCTCATACATTTCTATCTGAAGAAGAAAAAAAAATAACAATTCATTGTGCGAACCTACTTTTCAAAGGAAGTGGAATACTGGATTGCCCATCCTAGACAAATGAAAGACGATGTGAAAAAATAGAGAAAATTAGTGTCATTAAAAAAAACTCTGATCATATGGTTGAATAAGATTCCTCAAAATTAAGTTGTTCTTGTTGGTTGTTGTTCTGTAGTGTTTTGCATTCCTGGAAAACTCCAGAAATCTCTTTCCTTCATTTATGAATAGGAAGGAAAGAGAGAAGCTTTCATTTTGGTCTCAAAATATGAAACTAATAATGGACTAAATATAAGGAGGTAACTGAGATAGCAGGAAGTGAAACAGTGATCAAAATTCAAGACCGAAAGCACAAGGAAAACGGGAGCTCTATTCTGAGATTATTGTACATTTCTGCAAGTTATAAGTGGATCTAAACCCTGATTCCTTGGCAAGTAATGCTATTTTCTAGTATCTATATTCTTAGTGGTATAATGTTGAATAGTTAGAGATAAGCCTTAAGGTATCTGTTCAATAATCTATGAGAAGAATTATTCTGTTTAACTAATAGCCTACATATTCATATCCATTTTGAGAATGAATCATATTTGGATTAAAAATCTACATAGCTTGGCATTTTAAATGGTATGTGAGCTCAGTTTGTATTTGTGAGCTCACACAAGTGGGCTGACACATTAAAGGAAGTAATTTTGTTTTGCATTATTTTGATCATGAAAACAGATGTTTGTGCAAAATTCTCATATTCCACAAATTGAGGAAATACCCATTAAAAGGCAGTGTAAAGAACCTGAGAGGAAGGGAGGACACCTGGATTCTGGACCAGAAACAATAATTATATTGGAAACAGGAGTTCACTTCCCAATATATACATATGTATATATGGAACAGTTGAAACTAACACTGCCATGGTCTCCTTTTGGAGCCATGTTTCAAACTCTAATTTTTGGGCACATTTTGTTGCGTGGCTCCAGAACCAGGCTTACAATGCATAAAATATTTCTTCTAATAATTACAAAACCTCCCCTATTTATAAACTAAGAAAAATTCTTTGACAAATTATAATGCTAGGGTTGCCAGTGGAACATTTTGGGGAGTCATTGTGAGGTCATGGTACGCAAATGTTCTGACCCAGCCATTCATCTGATTGCAGGGCCTGTGACTGCACTTCTGCTTGTGTTTTGCCCCTCAGGTCATCATGTCAGACTCCAACCACACCAGCACCTCCTTGTTCCTGATAGGCCTCCCAGGCCTCGAGGCTGTGCACACCTGGCTTTCCATCCCCCTGTGTGCCATGTATGTGGCTTCTCTGGCAGGGAATAGCCTGATCCTGTGGGTGGTGAGGACAGAGCCCTGCCTGCACCAGCCCATGTACTACTTCCTGTCAATGCTGGCAGTGACTGACCTGGGCCTGTCTGCCTCCACACTGCCCACCATGCTCCCT